>JAXQQM020070794.1:0-82155 GCA_034641835.2 Pinus albicaulis | reverse complement strand
TTGATGCAGAAGCATCAAGACCTTTTTCTCCATTTGTAAATATGGGGTGTGATAATATTAATTTGTAAATATGGGGTGTGATGATTTCTAATATTTTATTAATTAATTTGAATTAAATAGGAGAAGGTGAGGATTTATGTAAATATATTTTTATTAATAAAAGGATATGAGGAAATTTAATAAATTGAAGGATTCTAGGGATAAAAACCTATCCTTTAGGGATGTTGAGAGATTTAGGGGTTTGTTGAGGATTTTAAAAGATTGAGCATTTAATGTGATGGATTTTAGAAATTGTATAAATAGGAGGGCTTTTTGTGAGAGAAACCATGAGAGATTGTGAGAGAGTGTGAGGCTGAAAGCAGGCTTGAACAGCAAGGCTGTAAGCCTTCAGCAATTGTAAGGGCCAAATGTTGAATATCAGGCCACGAAGGAAGTTTTGTAAGTATTTATTTGTATGTGTTAATGTAAAAACAGTGTGGTTTCAGAATTTTGGGGTTCGATTCATTAATTGGTGGAATATTTTTGGTAACTAGATTTTAAGTTGAATACACGTTCCATATAATCTGAAGATATCGAATCGAATGTGGAGTCAATGACTGCTTGTTTCATATGAAAATTAGACTGTACTTTAATTGAATTTGTGGAGTTAATAAATCGATCTCAATGGATCGATTCCAAAGAGACAGAACTCTGTATACATAAATTGCCAGTAAATGTTTAAAGAGGGCGCTAGTGAATATTTTTGGTATCAGAGCTTGGCTCTGTTGAAATGAAGAATGTTTGTTTGAAGACAGAAGGTTTTTTGAACTAGAATGTATTTCTGAATGTGTGATGATGAAGATCAGATTTTAAATCTGAAATGCAGCATATAAATTGCAAGTGAACAGAATGCAGGTAAAGGAGATCAGATTCTAATCTGAAAGACAAGCAACCAGAGTACAGCTGAAGAATTGAGCAGGTATTGGATGTGGTTAACTTTGATTTAAATTTTACTGACAAGAAATGGAATGAGAATTGATGATTGCAGCAAAGAAGAAACTCAGCAAGGAAGGAATTGTTGCTGACAGCTAAAGTTTGCAGATAAAGTCAGAAGATTGGAAGAGAGGATCAGATTTTAAAATCTGATTGACAGTGGTTGAATATCGAGAATTTATGCAGAGGAAGCATAAAGATTTGCTGAAACAAATTTGCAGGAGTGGTGAGATTCTGAAGGTAATTGAAGAGTTTGAAGACACAGCTGACAGCTAGTGGGAAGGACGGTCTATTTAAAAGTACAGGCAAACGAAAAGACAAGATCAGACTGAGATCTTGAAGGTAAGGTGATCTGGGTTTATTTGAATTTGAAGATTGTAGTCTTTGCAGAAGTATTTTTGCAACTCCCAAAAGGAAAATCCATAGAAGACATGTTTAAAATTGCTAACAGAAATCTGGTGAAAGCATAGGTGGCAGAACCTTGAGGAAATCCAATAGAGATTGGATAAGGAAGACAATTGTGAACAGGTAGATGAGTTGAAGCCCAGGAAGAGCAAAGAGAAGTGCTCAAAGGAGGTTCTGGAGATAGAGAACCAATTGCTTGCCAAAAGACCGAGTGAGGAGGGCTTGGTGAGGTAAGTGGCGGCAAGACAGGACTTGCTGCTGAAGAGGCTTTAGTACAACTCATAGTAAGGTGAGTGAGGAACTCATAGAGATGGAAAGGATGATGACTAGTGACAGTCGTCATAGAGGTTCTGAAATAAACCACAGCAGAAGACAAAAGGAAAAGGATGCCAAGGAAATTGGCATACAGAGACAGTTAAGCAAAGAGGAATATGAGAGGGAGAAGGCTGAAATAGTAGTTCAGCTTGAGGTGTTAATGGAGATGTTGCAAAGAAATGAGGAAGACCAGAAGCGTGGTTATGTCATGAGAAATAAGTTGAGGTGGCAGAGGCTACAAGAGAAGTGGAATCATCAGGTAAATATGCAGTTGATAAAGGAACTAAGGGAACTTGAACAGGTTATTGATGCCAGACAGAGGATAGAGAAGCTCGAAACAGTTGAGCTACAGCAAAAGGAAGATGCTGAAGAAGATGTTGAAGTTTCGATATGTTACCCAGAGAGTGGACCATTACTTTTTGAAAGTGATGAAGAGCTAGAAGAGTTGAATCATATGAATGATTCAAAGCAGCCCGAAGACTTGATGACTGAAGCATCAAACAAGACCGTAAGGTCTTGTGATTTTAAAACTAATGATTTGTGTGTGATTGCAGGTTTGGAAGAAGAGAAAGAACATCTACTGAAGGATGTTAAGAAAGATTTAGCAGAAGAAAGACCATGTGAGGAAATGGAAGATCGTGTAAAATTTCCAAAGTCCACTCCAAGTAAAATTATTGAGTTATATAGAGAATTAGACTTTCAAAGGAGGAAATTGGAAGAACAGAGGATGAATGTCCAGGATAGATTGCTGATGAAGGATGACAAAGCAGTTGTCATAAATGATAATCAGGAAGAAATTGCAGATGGTGAGCAAAGGAATGTTGCAGAGGGAAAGGAAGATTGGGAGGCTGCAACATTCATATTGACATCTAGAGTAACATGTGACGCAACATTTACAGTAGCAGCAGCAGAAAAGGTGATCAAAACAAGTGAAGAGAAAGCAAGAATGAGAGTTCAGCAATCAAGGGATGGAAACAATCAGCAGACAGAGGACATACTGGACAGAGAAATTGAGTTGATAAGGAGGTTAATGGTAAAAACATCCCAGAGAAAGACAGCCGAAAGAAAGAAAAGGAACGAAAACAAGAGAATGACAGTGAAGGATTGCAAGAGCAGAGCAGGTGGAGCACTATAACACAAAATATGGAAACCTGGAAGACAACAGCAGATGACAACAGCAGTGAAGCAATCGACAAGCACGGAAGGATTACAAAATAAAATTTGGGATCCAGGAGGAGATATCCAGACTTATGACCAGGTGGTCATGAATTTTTCTTACATGGGGAGTCTGATGCAGAAGCATCAAGACCTTTTTCTCCATTTGTAAATATGGGGTGTGATAATATTAATTTGTAAATATGGGGTGTGATGATTTCTAATATTTTATTAATTAATTTGAATTAAATAGGAGAAGGTGAGGATTTATGTAAATATCTTTTTATTAATAAAAGGATATGAGGAAATTTAATAAATTGAAGGATTTTAGGGATAAAACCCTATCCTTTAGGGATGTTGAGAAATTTAGGGGTTTGTTAAGGATTTAAAGGGATTGAGCATTTAATGTAATGATTTTTAAAAATTGTATAAATAGGAGGGCTTTTTGTGAGAGAAACCATGAGAGATTGTGAGAGAGTGTGAGGCTGAAAGCAGGCTTGAACAGCAAGTCTGTAAGCCTTCAGCAATTGTAAGGGCCAAATGTTGAATATCAGGCCACGAAGGAAGTTTTGTAAGTATTTATTTGCATGTGTTAATGTAAAAACAGTGTGGTTTCAGAATTTTGGGGTTCGATTCATTAATTGGTGGAATATTTTTGGTAACTAGATTTTAAGTTGAATACACGTTCCATATAATCTGAAGATATCGAATCGAATGTGGAGTCAATGACTGCTTGTTTCATATGAAAATTAGACTGTACTTTAATTGAATTTGTGGAGTTAATAAATCGATCTCAATGGATCGATTCCAAAGAGACAGAACTCTGTATACATAAATTGCCAGTAAATGTTTAAAGAGGGCGCTAGTGAATATTTTTGGTCAAAGGCTCTGTCTGGAACGTATTTGTTTACCCATCTCTAGAAATGCAGAATGCTGTCATTAGAATGAGCAACACATGGAATACTGTTCATTCTAATTTGTATATGGTAGTTGTAATAGCAGTTGCAATCTGTTGAATCGATTATATGGAAGGCGTTATCATTCGATTGGAGCAATGGGGCGTTTCTGTGTTATGTAATGAACGAAGTCTATGCTGCAAGCATAGATGTGATCGACTTAAGGCATTGAACAAAATAGGATGGCGCAGATGTATTTTAATACATTTTGAACTTGCAGATTGTGTGGAACTCCATAGAAGAAATTCTGTTAGGGTTGAACAATTCTGAGTATGTGTTCAACAACAGTAATGAATGAATTGTAGAATAAACCTCCGATTGCCAGAGTGATAGAATTGAAAAGCGATTGTTCTATTTTTTTTATGGCCTGTTCAGCACCAATTGAAGACTACGTTCTCTGCGCAGAAGTAAAGTTTGGATATTGTGTGACTGAAGGGCGCAGATTCCAATGAATGCTGGAGAACGCAGAGACATATGTTTGGCAAATTCGTTGAAGGTAGCTTCAGTAAGTATGAAGTTCTGGCATTTAATTTTAACTGGTTCATCTGAAAATTTTGTTGTATTGCTGGCATGTTGAGTAAACTGGACCATGATTCGGACCTTCAGAAGTTCGAAGGCTTTTTTGCAGCTAATCATATCTCATATAAGATTTGATATTGGAAGTGTTGAAGACGCTGGTAAATTTGTAGGTGTATAACAGTATGCACGTTGAGGTGAATACATTGGGCGATGTTGTTAATTTGCATAAAAATTGATGGAATAGGGTGAATGCAAACTCGTTTTTTTTAAACTGATGATGCACATGTATAACCAGAGGCGAATTTGTTTGATGACTTTGATTGTGAAATCCGATTTCAAAAGGTATATGTATAAGATTGATTTTGTAATTGAATGATGGGTGTAAAAGTCGAACACATGGGCATATATAATTCCTTATGGTATGTTGGCATGAGCACATTCTTTTAGTCCAGCAATATACTTTGAGATTGTTTATGGGAATGTCCGAAGAGTTTCAAGATTTGGATTTGGGATGTAAGGTTTTTATGTGAGATTGAAATGGTAAGGGCGGCGTCTTTTTATTGAGTATGATTTTAAACTCTCGCACTATAAGATGAAAGATGGGAGTTGGAGTTGAATGGAATTTATGCATTTGTATATTCAGATTGAAAAGCTTGTTGTCTTGGAATTATTTTAGATGGAAAGTATTTGAGTTTATAAATTGAGTTTTAATTCCAAGCATGATTTTTGTTAATCATGAAATCACAACATTATGAAAATAGTTTCCACAAGATAATGGCAAAGTGTGAGTTTGCCAAGTATTGAGGATGTTGATTTGGGTAAAAAGCTGAGATGCACGTTGATATGCAGCAGATGTTTAAGATCCTGGTATTTGCAGGCCTAGCCCTGCGTCATATTTATTCATTTATTTATATCTACTACTATGTTTTGCATGTGGTGTGGTTGAGATTATCCAACCACTTATTTATTTATATCTACTACTATGTTTTTCATGTGGTGTGGTTGAGATTATCCAACCACTTTATGTGGTGGGACTTCATTACATTCTTAAGATTGCATTGCTATTCAAAGAAATTATGTTGCTAGTGCTAATGTCTTAATATTGATATAGGAATTATCATATTTTCTTTTAAAAATTTGAGGAATAATTATAATTGAAAACATGGAATATATTAAAAATAGGTGAAAATTTAAAGGGCTCATATAATTGACCCACTGAATTATTCTTTCAAAAAATTGAACCCCTTTTCTATTCTAGTTTTTCTCATTCTATATTCATTCCTTAATTATATGCTACTTTTGAAATAATATAATATACCTATATCTAAATTTATATTGTTAAAAGTAATAAGAGTGATGTTTATATGCATATTTTGAAATAGCATAATACACCTATATCTATATTTATCTAGTGTTTATCTTGTTAAGAATAGTAAGGTGATGTTTATATGTATATTTTGAAATAATATAATACAACATAGTACACTCCGTATCTATATTTATCAAGTGTTTATCTTGTTAAAAATAATATGGATGTTTCTATGTATTATTTGAAATAATATAATACAACTATACCTATTTATTTGGTGTTTACATTCTGTTAAAAATACAATGGGTGATATTGTATATTTTGAAATAATATAATATACTTATATCTATATTTATATGGTGTTTATCTTATTAAAAATAATAAGGTGATGTTTATATGTATATTTATGTGGTTAAAAATAGCATAGTAATATCTATTTATTTTAAAAAGACTTTGTATCCTTTTTTATCATTTCAAATACAAATTCCCTTCATATCTTTTTTTATCATTTCAAATACAAAAGCTAAATTCGGATCTCTTTTTTTATCATTTTAAATACAAGATACAACTTTATATGTTTTTTTTGTCAAAATTTAATATTTTAACATTCAAATACAAATCAAAATGTCAGTAAAGTAAAAAATTAATTGAAAGAACCTATTTTGAAATCAAATTCCTTTCCAGTTGATTATGCTTATCGTGTTCACTGGAGGGAAAACTCAAATTTAATGACGCGGATTGCTTATAACTCGAATAGATTACACAATGAACGAGTCATTTAGTCTTTATAATGCACTACCAAATATCATTTCACACTACCATACAGACATTAAATGATATGAGTGTTCGTTTAATTCAAAGTCAAATATAAATAGTTTTATTTTGTGCAGGGCTCCATCAATTCAGCCGATAAGCTATTAGGCAGTGTAGTGTCACGTCAAATCAACAGAAACAGAAAGGTGTAAATGATCATAACATAAAAATTTCAAACACCCATGTTGATGTAAATGTAAAATTTTGCCAAAAAATCCCATATTAATGTAAAATTTTGCTTAAAAATCTCAAAGAGACACCCATATTAATGTAAAATTTTGCTTGCTTAAAAATCTCAAACAAACACCCATATTGATGTAAAATTTTCCTTTATTGCATATAGAAGAGCCACGACTCTACAAGTGAGGGAAAGAGAGGTTTTATTTATTTATTTAGTTGGTCTCATAGACGAATGAATGAATGAATTAGATGAATGGAGTGGGCATCAAGTTGCCAAGAATTTCCTTTGGAGAAGTTGGACGAGGGAGGCATCGATCTCGAAAGCTTTGGCGAGAAGGGAGGCATCAACCGGGGGAGAGGCTCCAAACAAGGATTGGGCGACCTGCTGGGTTCCTGGATTCTGGCTGCTCAGTGCAGAGATGGCCACTGCGTTGCCATAGCCCACGTTCTGCTGGAAATGCACCAGACCTTTGGGGAACACGAACACGTCTCCCTTCTCAAGCGTTTTGCTGAACAATTTATTGGCGGTGGTGATAAAGCCGACTGAGAGAGTACCCTCCATGACCACCAAGATTTCTGTGGCCCGAGGATGAGTGTGAGGGGATTAAGGCCGAGAGGAGCAGCGAAATCAATCCGAGCCATGGAGATTCCCAAGGTGTTTAAGCCTGGAATCTGCATTACATTGGCTGCAGTTACGTTGGATCCCAACATGTTACTGGTATCCCCTGCAATATCTAGGCCCCTGAACATGAAGTCATTTGCAGTAACCATGCTTGCATCTCTACACGGGAACCCGTTCACATTCACTGCAATCATGAAATTCAAATAAACATGATCAAATTATATTATTCACATCGCATGAATTAACGAAACCACAACAACATACATATATATTCTATGATTTGCAAACACATGATCACCTCAAACTCAAACTCAAGCTCAAAGTCTAATTATTACATACCTCCACTCGTCAAGTCAGCCACGCAAACGTCTTGTAAAGGATCTGCATCACATGCACGCACAATAACAATATTATGCGCCACTAGTACTACAAGCGCTAGCGCTAGAAAGGATTTCATGGTACTGGACTGCAGCTGAGTACTCGACTGACTACTATTCTTCGATTCGATTCGAGTAGAGTAGAGTATATGCTCCCTCTCAAATCTGATCCTCAGATGAGATGATATGATATATGGAGTTTTATGAAATATGAAGAGCATTCTTCCTTTTTATAACAACAACGCCAACAACTTCAATTTTCTTGATGGACTCCGTCCACGTGTACTTGGACGCGGTTGTGTGTTTCAAAATTAAAATTGAGAAAGACGCAGTCACGGGGTTGTGGGTTTCGAAATTAAAATTCAGAAAGATGAAGTCATAGTCATTGTCATTTGTTAAAGAACGTAATCTCAACCACTTTCTAGGTGTCAGATCCGTCAGTCCAAGTGTCCAAGTTTAGTTTAAGTCAGTCCAGTTTAGTCGAGTTTATCTCTAGTTATTTATTGCTGATGTTTCCAATGTAATCTATTTAATCTATTCGTAATCTTGAGAAGAGCAACTCTCTGCTCCAGTTCATTTTCAGTGTTTCAATTCTTGTCATGGTATCGGAGCCGAGTTGCATAAGCCTCCGTGGAGAGCAGCAACAAAGCCACGAAGAAGCAGAAGAGAAGAGCAGTCAATTGGCGCGACTGTGAGTTGATTGGCACTGGAATACACGCCATACCCGCGCCATTTTCATGCCTCGCACCGTTTTTGAAATAGGCGCGACTGTTTCACTCGGGACCGCGCCAGTCTATAAACAGAGGAAATAACGCAGATGCGTTAAAAGTTGAAGTCAAATAATTTTTTTTTTTTAAATTCCCAAGCGGAGCCTGCGTTGACCGTCTACGGAACAAAAGTTAAGAAATCGGGCGTTAAGAAATCCGGTGTGAATTATTAACGGCATGGAGGTACGAGGTGTGATTTTAAAAAATCCAACATAAGTTTTTTTACATGGTTGACTAAGTCATAAAAAAGGAGAACACAAATCAAAGGTGAAAGCTCTATTATACAAAGAAAGTTTTTTTGAAGTTTTTTTTTATAAAAACAAAACTTGAAATATGTTTAAAGGGTTTTATAAAGCGCATGTAAAGGAATTTTGAAAATGCTTTATATGAAGATTTTGTAAGGTTTCAACATTTTAAGGGAAAGTTTTTTTTAAGTTTTTTTTCTATAAAAATAAAACTTAAAATGTCAAAAGGTTTTTTATAAAGAGGTTAGAGCTTGTGGTGAAGGGATTTAAAAGAATTTTTTTTGGGAGTTTTTTTTTTTAAACAAAAAAACTTAACACTGTGATGTGAGATGAAAGTGAAAGTTTACAAGAAATTTTTCGAGGAAGATAATTTTTTTTAAGGAGAAGTGAAGTTGCATAAGACTCATTCAAGAGCAGCAAATTTTTTGGAGAAGTGAAGTTGCATAAGACTCACTAAAGAGCAGCAAAATTTTTGAAGAAGCAAGGTATTGATGAATATGTAAACTCGTTTGTTTCTGGATGTTTGACAACGAGGACATGGGAAAAGCCAAGAGGCTAAAGCAAAAGCAGATTATGTTCGAGATCTTTCTAGATCTGGAAATCAAGAGGCAAAAAGATGCCTATGCATTAAGATGCATAAAAGAATCAGTTGATGAAAGTATACTTCCCTTGATTTCAGATTCCAAGACAGCCAAGGAGGCATGGGATACCCTTGAGAGATGTTTTGGTACAAGGGGGAGCATTGAAACAAAGGGGAGCTTTGGATCTGTAGCAGTAGATCTACAGCGAAATGAAGAGTTTGTTGAATCCCACTGTGCGCAGTCACAGCTGGCTGATGTCTGCAAAGAAAGTGCAGATAAAACAGAGAAGCAGCATGAAGAGGCTCGTGAACTCCACTGTGCATGGCCACAAGTGGATGAAGAGATTCCAGCAACAGAGATTGCTGACGAAGTTTTAATGATACCAGCAACAGAGCTTGCTGATGAAATGGTAAATCCAATGATTGATATGGCTGATGTAAACTTTGATAATGAAATTTTTGCTAATGATGATTGGTTGCAGATGATGCAACAAAAATATGATATCGACATGATGCTATTTGGTGAGATTACCCCACTTCAGTTAGTGGAAGACAACCTGTTTGCAGCAGCGCAGGTCAATGAAGAAGAGGCAGAAAAAAACACAGAGACAGAGACAGAGGAAGATGCAGCAAAGGAAGCGCAACAGCAAAAAGCTCTCATTGCAGAGCAGAAGGAAGAAATAGAGAAAGAAGAAGAGACAGAAGCAAAGAAAGATGTCTGCAAAGGGAATGCAGAAACAGAGATAGACGCAGAAGCAGAAAAGGAAAAACAACTGAAGAAAGCTCTCATTACAGAGCAAAAAGACCAGAACCAATGTTCTGAAAATGTTTTTTATTCTAACATTGATTTTCAGTGTGCAGGTACACAGATTAATTATGAAGAAGAGCTAAAGTTTATTGAAACATGGCTTGCAACACCATGTTTTGATGAGATCTACACAGAAGATGTAGATATGAATGATGAAGATGACATGCATGATGAACATGTCAATGAAATTTTCATGCATTGGAGTTTTGAAGAGATAAGATATTATTCTAATTCTATATTGCAGAAGATTGATGATAAAAAGAGCACTACAGAAGACAATATGTGGCAGCAGCCCACATTTCTTGAAGATGTCCAGAACATGCTTAAACAACCTGGAAAAATAGAAGACCTGCAACAGCAAATGAAGAAACAGAGTTCTCAAGGATACAAAAAAACGAAAAATCTAAAACAATTTAGAGGCTACAGAATATGGAAAAAGAGAAGAAGAAACTAAGTTTAATTGAAGTAATTTTTTTTGAATTGTAAACCTCGCTGAGACATAGACCAGCAGGTATCTTAATTAATTTTTTTTTTGTGGTTGATATTAAAGGGGAGTGTTAAAGAACGTAATCTCAACCACTTTCTAGGTGTCAGATCCGTCAGTCCAAGTGTCCAAGTTTAGTTTAAGTCAGTCCAGTTTAGTCGAGTTTATCTCTAGTTATTTATTGCTGATGTTTCCAATGTAATCTATTTAATCTATTCGTAATCTTGAGAAGAGCAACTCTCTGCTCCAGTTCATTTTCAGTGTTTCAATTCTTGTCATCATTGGCTACCGAATTTGAATAAACCACCACACTGTAATTGTGGTGAGGATTCTTATTTATAATTAAAGAGAGATAATTACATACTAATTTCATATCAATTAGCAGAGAAATTTACATAATTTACTCCTAGAATTAAGGGAGAGTGTTGTCATGAATTTCAGGCCTTAATTTCTGTATGGCAGGCCTTAATTTTTGTATGGCAAGCCTTTGATGAAGGCAAATTATCCTCAACACCCCCCCGCAAGCTGAGCGTCGGATTGGAATGAACGTGAAGCTTGGATCGGAAAAATTCAAAAAGGGGTCGAGGAACACTTTTTGTGAAGATGTCGGCAACCTGTAGATGAGAGGGCACATATTGTGTGTGAAGTTTGCCAGCGACAACAAGTTCGCGAAGAAAATGATAGTCTAATGCAACATGCTTGGCTCGCTTGTGAGAAACTAGATTGGAGCTCAAAAAAATAGCACTCTTGTTGTCGCATAAGAGAAGAGGCCGTTGTGGAATGAGAACCTGGAGGTCACGAAGGAGATGCGTAAGCCAAATAAGTTCGACAGCAGTGTTTGCAAGAGCACGATATTCAGATTCACAACTGGAACGAGATACAGTAGGTTGCTTCTTAGCACTCCAAGAGACCAAATTGTCACCAAGATAAATAGAGTAGCCAGAGGTAGAGCGGCGAGTGTCTGGACACCCTGCCCAGTCAGCATCAGAGTAAGCAACTAGAGCACCAGGAGTAGCAGATGAGCGAAATGTAAGGCCAAAATGGAGGGTGCCCTTGACATAGCGAAGAATACACTTAGCAGCAAGAAAGTGATCTTCAGTTGGAGAATGCAAAAATTGACTAACAGAGTTGACAGCATGAGCAATGTCTGGGCGCGTGATGGTCAAGTATTGTAGTGCTCCAACGAGAGACTTGTAAAGAGTGGGATCAGAAAACAGAGGGCCATTAGCAGACAAGTGTTGGGAGACAACCATGGGAGTATGGACAGGTTTACTGTCAAGTAACTGAGCGCGAGTAAGAATATCCCGTGCATATTTCAGCTGACTGAGAAAGAGACCATCTGCAGTTAGAGAAGCTTCAAGGCCAAGAAAGTAACTGAGAGGACCCAAATCTTTAGTGGCGAACACAGAATTGAGTTTACAAATAAAGCTGTCAAGAAGAGAGGTGTTGTTGCCAGTAACAATAATGTCATCAACATAAAGAAGCAAATAGATAATGTCAGATTGCTTATGAAAGACAAATAGAGAAGGGTCAACGCGGCTGCAATAGAAACCAAGTTGAATAAGAAAAGCGCTGAAGCGCTGGAACCAGGCACGAGGAGCTTGCTTGAGACCATATAGAGCTTTCTTTAACAGACATACATGATTAGGAAAGCGAGGATCAATGTACCCAGGCGGCTGTTCCATATAAACATTTTCAGTGAGAGTGCCATTGAGGAACGCATTCTTGACATCAAGTTGACGAATAGGCCACTTGTTGGTAATAGCAAGAGAAAGCACAACACGGACAGTAGTGGCCTTGATAACAGGACTAAAGGTGTCGGTGTAATCAAGACCAGGTACCTGGGTATATCCTTTGGCAGCAAGGCGAGCTTTGAATCACTCAATGGATCCATCAAGAAGATATTTGGCCTGGAACACCCATTTGGAGCCCACAATATTGGTGTTTGCAGGTCGAGGAACCAAAATCCAGGTGCGATTATTTTACAGAGCGTGAACTTCTTCATCCATGGCAGCAAGCCAGGCAGGATTCTTAGTAGCAGATTTGAATCCTTTAGGTTCAGTGGAGGCAAGAAGAGCAGAAAGAAGTCCAGATGAGCCCAAGACACCAAGGTTTGCTGGATGACGAGTTTTGAAAATACCAGCTTTAGCTCGTGTGATCATAGGGTGAGACCCTAGCGAAATTGTTGGCGCAGGAACATGAGGAGCGGTCTGTGCCTCAGTGGGAGGTGGACTAGAAGTTGGTGGTGATGAAGAGGGACCTGCAAAGGAATCAGTAGCCTGCAAAGATTCTTCCACTGGATCAGTACAGATAGCACATGGGTTAAATCCGGATTGAGTAATATGCGGAGAATGTGGTGCAGGGGATGACGGAGGAGGGTCAGTATGTAAAATACGAGGTTCTAGAAAGTGGGAAAATTGTAGAGAAGAAAGGGGCTGAGCATGAGAGGTATCGATGAAAGGGAAATGATTTTCATCAAATTGAGCGTGTCGGGTGATATAGAGCCGAGAGGTGACGGGGTCAAGGCAACGAAACCCTTTATAAGAGGGACTGTAACCCAAAAAAATGCAGGGAATGCTGCGTGGGGAAAATTTGTTAGGCATATAAGCACGTAAACAAGGATAAACACGACAACCAAAGGGATGGAAATTTTCATAATTTGGAGAAGAACCATATAAAAGTTCAAACGGTGACTTACCTCCAAGAAGCGGTGTTGGCAACCGATTGATGATGTAAGCTGCAGTGCTAAAAGCGTCAACCCAGAAGTGAGGAAAAAGGTGAGAATGAAAAAGAAGGGCTAGGCCAGTCTCGGTCACGTGGCGGTGTTTGCGTTCAGCACGACCATTTTGGGCGGGTGTATAGGGACAGGAAAGCTGATGGTGAATGTCGGCTGTACGAAGATGAGTTTGAAAGCTAGTGCTAGTGAATTCACCTCCGCCATCACTTTGAAAAATTTTAATGCGAGCAGAATATTGAGTTTCCACAAATTTTTGAAATTGAGTGAAAACATTATAAAAGTTAGATTTGAATTTTAAAGGATAAAGCCAAGTGAATCGTGAATAATCATCAATGAAAATAACATAATAGACAAACCCCAAATTGGATTTGACGGGGGAAGGGCCCCATAAGTCGCAATGAATAAGATCTAATACATGAGACGACCTATGTTCATTACGTGAATAAGGCAAGCGATGATTTTTCGCAAGTTGACAGGTACTGCATAATGTGGGAGAGGGCGATGAAGACGTAAGATAAAGAAGTCCTTGTTTATTTAAATGCGAAATAGAGTGATTTACATGTCCAAGGCGAGCATGCAATAAATCATAGGAAGCATGTAAAGATTTATTTTTAAGGACAGAAAAGAAAGCAGAGTTGCTACGCTCCAGCACATATAGGCCGCCATCTCTCTTACCGGTTGCTACCACCTTTCCCGTTTGAAGATTCTGAATAGAGAAAAGATTATTAGTAAAAGTAACAGATAAGGGAAAATCAGAGGTTAATTTACTAATTGACAGAAGATTTTTGGTGAGATGGGGAACAACCAAGACATCTAATAAATGAATATTTGGAGCAGGAGAGAGGGTACCAGTATGTGTAATGGGTAAGGAGGCACTGTTTCCCATAATTACAGAATCCTTACCATTGTACTGAGTGGACTGGTCCAAGTGAGATGGGTCATTAGACATATGGGCTGAAGCTCCAGTGTCCAAGAACCAATCAGAGACCGCTGCATCATTGAGAGAACAGGAACTGGTGAAGGCTTCGGCAAGATGAGCAGTTGACTCACTGCGGACATACCTCTGATTGCAGCGATCAGCATAATGGCCATCAAGGCGGCAGATTTGGCAGCGGGGAGGGCGACGTCCTGGACCAGAGGAATGACGACCATGATTTTCAGAGTTACCACGACCACGATTTGCAGGGGTTTGGCCACGGAAGTTGCAGAAGGAGCTGCGCTGGGTTGACCGTTCAAGACCATGACTGGCAGCTATGAATGCGGCAGCAGGAGGAGCAGTGGGCTCAAGTGACTTTTGGAAAATCTCAAAGCTCTCAGCTTTGTAAACTAGGTCGACAAAGCTGGGAAGAGGCGTGAGCGCCATCTGCACAGTGGAGAAGTTGGAGAAATCAGTGCCAAGGCCGCGGAGAAACCAGTGCACCTTATCAGTGCCATCAACGGGCCGACCAATTGCATGAAGGTGATCTCAGAGGGCTTTGAACACACGAGCATAGTCGGCAACAGATTTGGTGCCGCGTTTCATCAGCTAAAGTTCGTCCTTGAGATGGATTTCACGGGCCTTCGAACGGTGGTTGAAGGTGTTCTCCAGAGCAAGCCAAACCTCACGTGCAGTAGAGAGGCCAACAACCTCTGCCAGGGCTTCCTCGGTGAGGGAGGAACGAAGAAGGCAGAGAAGACATTGATCTGCAGATTTCCACTCTAGGTGCTTGTCATTGGGTGTCTGAGAAGTAGCAGGATTAAACTGAGGGGGTGGTACGATGGTGCCATCAACATAACCCAACAAATTCTGACTCTCAAGAAGAGGAAGAAGTTGACTCTTCCAAAGGAGATAATTGGTGGAGGAAAGTTTAATGGTGATCATATGAATTAAGGTGTTGAAAGGAAGAAGGGAGGTTTCGGTAGCCATGGGGAGGAAAGGATAGAACAAAAAAAAAAAAACTGGCAGAAGGAAGCAAGAAACAAGCTGCAAACCACTACCTAAAACTTCAGATTGAATGCTCCTTGTTCTTGCAAGCTCAATCAGCTCCGAACACAGGTCAACAGCAGCTCAATAGCTCTCGGATGGCAGCTGTCTTCTTTCTCCACACTTGACCACCGATCAACCTTCAGACTGCACACAAACAGAACCTGAAATCTGTTACCATGAGAAGGTTGAATAAACCACCACACTGTAATTGTGGTGAGGATTCTTATTTATAATTAAAGAGAGATAATTACATACTAATTTCATATCAATTAGCAGAGAAATTTACATAATTTACTCCTAGAATTAAAGGACAGTGCTGTCACGAATGTCAGGCCTTAATTTCTGTATGGCAGGCCTTTGATGAAGGCAAATTATCCTCTTACAGCTGCTCAAGTACTAAAGCCGCCTTCCATTTCCAGCGATCAGTCAAGATCGCAGTATAACAAAAATGTTGCAGAGAGCCGCTTGCCATTTTTGATTGATCAGAGTTTAAAAAATTGAAGGACAGTGGTCCCAGAACTGAAATTTCCGGATTTGAAATCTCACTGAGGCGGATTTAATAGAAATTTCGCATCACACTCAGCCGTCCGTACGAGTGCCCAAAATCGGACGCGAAAAATTCATAAAGCAGATTGAATAGAAATTTCGCGTCACATTTTTGATGACGTCAGCGAATTTTTTTGGCACCCGAAATTGATTGAAGGAGAGTTTAATTTTTGGTTGACGTCCGGTGGTCAAAGTTCTTTAATGTTTGTTTTAAAAATGTCGTGCGTACAGGTCCATATATATATGTTTTACATATATACATCATATGCACAATTCAAAAGGAAGGCCGTGGGCCATAGTAAATTTTTGGTTTATGTTTTATTTATTTATTTAACACTACACCATACTTCATATGGTATACGAATTTTGTTTTGAGTTTTTAAAATAAGTTTTATTTTAATTTAGTTTTTTTTATATATATTGTAAAAGTGTCATGGCATATAAAAGGAAGAAAAGGCCTGAGTGCATGGTTCAGATTTGTAAGTTTTATTTTACACACAGCAGAAGTGTAAAACAGAATTTGAATGGCACAACAGTGCATTCATTTTTTTTTGAGAGACAGAGTATTTGTCGACACACATCAATGAGTTGTAAATGCACAGATATAGTGAAATTTTAGAGTGTGAGTTTTGTGTTGAACTGTGTTTTGAAGAAGTCAAAGTTTTTTTATTCCCTCAGTCAGAGGAGATTTTGTAACCAAAGTTTTGAAGTTTAATGAAATAGTTTTTACAGTGAAAACTCTGTTTCCAGTGAAGAATTTTTTTTTAATATTTTCTGTGTGTTGAAGAGAGGAGTTTTATTCTCCATTGTTGTTCTGGAATTTAAATATTCCAACAAAACATAGGAATATTAACGGGTAAGAATGGGGAAATTAGAAAAAACAGCAGAGTTGTGAATCCAGTGTCTTGATAAGGGAGGAAGACCTCCAAATTGTAATGGGGGATGAATTAATGCTTCATCTCCGTAATAAAGGCGAGACGCCCTAACAAAGAATATTCGCCATTTCAAATCGTTGTAAAACAGATCCACATGTAAAATAAATGGAAAGCACAGAAAAGATTGTTGTTCGCTATTCCCGAAATAATGCTATTATGCATATTCTTCTTGTTCGCTATTTCCGAAAAAATGCTATTATGAAAATATGCATATAGCAAACTTTTTAACAGTTGCTTTGAGATTTGAAGTGTGGTGAAATTGGATATATCTTCTTGATCAATGACAGATGAGCCTCGCGGCTGTTTTGAATGAAAAGGCGTGTTGATCCAAATTTGAAATTTGAGAATCGGCTAGTTTAAGGCCAATCATCACTTGCACTTTCTCTCTCTATATATAAACATTACAAAATATCAATAATTTTACTATATAAAGAGTTGTGTAAGAGTTGTTTATTTTATTTGAATTATGATTTTGATAGTGAAAATGAATTCAGCACCATCAAAAATCTCCAAAGCACCCAAAATATTAAAGTTTGATAGTTATAACATGAATTTACAAAAATTTCTGCTTGATTTTCTTAAAATCTTCACGATTTTCAAAACAAAAAACATTCTAGTTAGACTACTGCCTATAATATAGTCGAAGATGATATACATGTGGTAAATCTACTTCATTTAGAATATTATAATATATTTCAATATAAATTTAATTGGGTACGTTGACTATAACATAATATTTCAATATAAATTTAATTGGGTACGTTGACTATAACATAATATTTCAATGTTTAAAAAGAAATGATTAAAGTAAAATAATTTTTTATTTAGAAATAAAAAAATTATTTTACTTTAATCACTTCTCTTTTTAAATCTATATTAATATAACTCAAAATTACAATTCTAAAAAACAAAATAATAATAAATAAATATCAGTACCACCTTTTTAACAAGAGGAGGAGTTCGAGTGGCTATCAGACTGTGCTAAATTGCGAAGGAGGAGTTGGAGTGCCAATGAAGTAGTATTAGTAAGTACATCTGTCGCCACCGGAAGGGTGTTTACAAAAATCCTCGTAAGACGCCGTTGTCCCCATCAATAGGTTTCACATTCTTGATGTTACTAGGTTTGACTTCAGTGACAATCTGTTCACCGATTTCTGCATTTGTAGTTGTTCGTTGTGCAGTTGCTATTAAGCAGAACAAGTGCATCATAATCAAAATTTACAAGAATGCTCGACACAATCAGTTCCGTAACGTCATCGGGGTGATGATGATGTAGTTGCAATGGTTGACGAAGGGCAGTTATAACTGTTTGGCCGTACGGTCTTACCACATCTCTCTATTTTCATATCGAACGCTTTGTTCACTTTTCCTTTTCCGTAATTTTGTTCATTCTTACCTTAGTTACTAATAATTGGCGGTACTTCTAATTTTTTATTTAATTAATTTTTTGGGGTTGTTAGATTGAATTTAGATGAGGTTAATTTTGTGGTGGATTGCGGAACTATCTACTGAAAAAAGGGAGTGAGTTGATGGAAAATTGAGTAGTCTCTATACGTTTTGGGATGGTATAATTTAAATAATGGACTCTTATCTTTATTCCCTCTTCAACATCCATAGAAATATATATAATTTCTTTTTCATATTATATATATTTTTGTAAATTTTAACAATCAAATAAAAGTGTGAAAATAATTTTTGTTTAGCAAATAAAAAGTTGTATACATCAATTTAATATCTAGCTTAATAATATATTTATCTACCTTAATAATATCTTTAAAATTAGATTACAGTGTATCATTATGTTTTACACATAATAATGAAGGGAAAAATTAGATTATAGTGTATCATTATGTTTTACTAAAGACCTTAATGTCATATATATAAGATCACCTAATGAGATAAAAACTGAAGTAAACCAATTCAAGTTCACTATCAAAAAGATACATAAGCCAAAACAAAGGCTTTATGGGCCTTTAAATTGCCCAACCAAAAGATTCTAACTAACAAGTAATCTCACATGTATCACAACTAAAATATAGCAAACACAAAAAAACAAAATTCTCTCTTTAAATAATCCTAATAGCCATTTCAATTAACTTAAGAAATTTGTGAAAAGTATACTTACAAGTTTGTGTGGGCCTTTTCTGTTTCCTTTAGAATTTGCTATTGGTTTCCAAGTTTTCTTGATTTATTTCCTCATTACAGGATTGTTGGTCTTGGTTTCAACATTTTACATAGTAATGATTTTTTTGAAAACAAAAATGTTTGTCTATGGTTTTTGTACAACAATGTTCTTTGTTTTTTTGCATGGAGCACCCATGTCGACCACGATGCCATGAATAAGAACTAGTAAGAGACTGGAGGAGGATTACCTTACATAAGGCATTGATAACTCTCATCAAGAGGCATGCTTCAAAATTTCAGTTTGATTCATATTTTGTGCTTTCCATTTTGTGAAAACTCTGTTAATGAGAGGGCCTAGTACGTAAGCATCCAACCTATGACAATTACGGAGGTATGGAGAGGTGACTAAGATAGGTAAGAATGTCACTTAGTTGTATGAGCAAGTATCAATCTTACTTCCCTTCATTGACTTGTGAATTCATATATGATGAGGAGGAAATCATGAGCCTTCATAGTCATTGATTAGTGGAGTACAAATGGAGGTGCTGGGATAGTGATTGAAATGCATGGGCTAAGGAGAGAACGCATGTAGGAACATAGAGAGAGAGAGAGTCCCAGTGATATGATGAGAGAATTGGGGGTTGAGTCATTTCTTGGGTGTATCCCAAAGTATTTTGCTCAAATTGGTTATCAAAAAGTATGCCTAGGACTACCAAATGCATGATGGAACAATTATTGAATAATTGATTCTATTAAAACTTAACCTTTGTTTATGGAATTGGGAAAATATGCATGAACATGACATAAGAAAATACTTGACCTTGATTTATGGAATTGGGAAAATATGCATGAACATGACATAAGAAAATGAGATTGCAAATTATATGGTAACTAGGAAAGTAAAGAAACATTGAAAGAGGAGGGTGTTGAGGGATTGCATAGGTATTGAGGGGATTCCTTTGTGCTAAGGAAAATCATTTAGGGAGACATCAAAGATATTCATGCAGGTCCTAGGTTCTACGGGGAAAGGGGTTCCTACTATTTGATTTCTCACGAAAAAATTTGGTCATTTCCATAATTTTCATTGAGAAATTTCAGTTACATGGGTGGTATCATAGCTCAATTAGTAAAAAAAATGATATAGAAAAAGAAACACATAGATGAGATTATGTTTGGGAAGAAAGTAACTCACCTTTCTTCATTTGTAGAAATTGACCTTCCATTTTAGTGTATGTAACAGCCCTGGTGAAAAATCCATGTAATAAAGTTAAAAATAATAACCACGGTTGATGGGACACTTATTCCAAGATGAATGTTGGGAAAAACATCCTAGTGGGTGTTCATTTGGTTTATTATGGCTAAGGAAATTATCAAAGGTAAAGGCAAAGGCTTTGGAAAGGAAAAATGACATTTTTGGCACATTTATTTATGAAAATAATTGAAAGTAGGAGAAAAAGGATATGAAAGGTCACAAGTTGCATGTGAGGAGGAAAATGAAGGAAAATAATGGAAAATGAAGAGAATAGAGGCCTCATCTATAAAAATCCTTATGAGGATTAGTTGATACCTTTTATTAGTTCAGTTTTGGAGATCTCTCATTATTATCTCTCTCTCTCTCTCTCTCTCTCTCAGACACTTATAGTTTCTTGGAGAATTTTGGCATTGGACCAATATAGAAAAGAAGGTAGGAAGAAGGAGGAAGAAAGTAAGGAGGAGCAGGAATCAAGCACCTAAAACAGGATTCATGGTAGGTATCGATTTGTATGTGTATTTTCCTTGCTAAATCTGGCATGCATGTTATTTCATGTGGTTCTTTTCTGTCTTGCAATGGGTTTTTGCTAGGTGCGACAGTGTTTTCATCCTAGCCTTTCCATTTCTGGATAGCCATGGTGTGTGGAGTTCTCATGTTTTGGTTTAGTTGGATTGTAGGACAGATTCGAAGTTTAGAGGAGTGGATGTACGAATTGGTATACACATGGTCTAATAACCCCTGAACTAGACTATGGGTTACGGTAAAGCTAAATAGTGTGTTGCCTTGGTGGGCCTAGGAATCATCGATTGGTGAATGGAGGGATATATAGTAAATCCTAGAGATGGTTTTCTCTCCATGAGGCCTAGGAATCCTATTTTTGGGATATACGCTAAAACCTAAAGAGTATGTTTGGGTTTAGGGCCTAATGATCCCTAATTTGGACTATGGGTTGTGGTAAATCCTAAGAGACTAGGAGACAAGAAAATTCCTCATGGTTTAGGTGAAGAGAATATAATGATATCCTTGCTTTTTTTGGCCTGGTCATAAGGTTTAGATCACGGTAAAGTAGATTATGACATTTTTATTATGTTGGCCTCATGATCCAGTGTGGATCACGGTAAAGCCTGATTTATATTAATGAGGGTGAGGTGGTTTAACCTCGGGATGCACTGGTTGGTTCTTTCAGTTTGAGTCCCACATTCATGCTTGGAATATGGCATAGGTTTTATTGGTTTAAGAGAGAATTGGCTCAACCAATATATGGTCGGGTGGAACATGGAGGTCCCATCTCCAGTTGGTTTCTACATTCAATAATGAGAAATTCATTCCTTGTATTTGGTATGCAAATTTATTGATTTACATGTGGATTCTATCATTGTTGTATTCATGGTATTTTTTTTGTTATTATGATGGTTATAAGAATGTATTTTAATAGTGATGATGTATGGCTCTACAAATATTTTCACTTGTAAATGAATTCAGAATGTATCTATGGTCAAATAGATTGTATTGCAGCTTATGAAGTAGGGGAGCAATGCTTCTTAGTGACTCTCAGATAAGTATGAGACCCCTATGCTTAGTTATGTTGTTCATACTTGTAGCTTTCATATTTGTGACATGTTTGACAAAATTCATGTCATGGATAGTAGGGGTCT
Organism: Pinus albicaulis; assembly: GCA_034641835.2. Classification (NCBI taxonomy): domain Eukaryota; kingdom Viridiplantae; phylum Streptophyta; class Pinopsida; order Pinales; family Pinaceae; genus Pinus; species Pinus albicaulis. The sequence goes on along the minus strand of JAXQQM020070794.1, from coordinate 60,433 downwards.
AGTTTAGTCCTCATGGATATTTTTGTAAATACATCAATGTTTGGTCATTTTAATTCAACTTTGAACTTTTCATGAAGTTATGGGCAGAGCACTAGTTTTTGGGCTAGAAAAAGTGGCTCAAATCTCGGGGATGCTTGCACAACACTAAGTAATTTAGTCCTTCAAAGTTGGCCTATGGGATTTTGCATGCATACAAAGACCCATAGATGCTGGGTTGTAGGCATGTGCATGCGCCCAGAGGCCCATAAGAAAATTAGGTCAGTGGGTCCCAGGGGAAGGTTGCTTGAATGGTTAGGTTAGCTCCTGGGGTGTTATTGTTGATGTACAAAGTCTGTGTGAAGAGTTTATGTCGATTCCACTTCCTTAAGGTCACCTAGGAGGTTGAATATCACCATAGAAGCCTCCCGTCACATATTTACCCTGGTTGGTTGGTTGCTTGGGTAGATGTGGGAAGGGGATGTTACAAAGTGGTATCAGAGCATGGTGCAACCCTTGGACTGGAAGGGTGGTGTTTTGGTCATGCTTTTCTATTGGTTTCATATGTGTTTCTCATACTTATGGTGTATGTGATTGTTGCATCCGTGTTTTGTTGGCCATGATGGAGGTGGTGTCATCATGGAAGGGCTAATGGTGTTTTTTTCAACATGTTGTCATGAGTATATGACAGTTTATGTGTTTTTCATGCTTATGTATTGTCTGTGCACACTTGTTTACATGTTGCTAAATTTTTTATATGCATGTCTTGTTTATGTTAGGTCACATATTGTTCATGCTTGTGTATTTTCCGTGTATACTTACTTGTGTGATGCTATATGTTGGACATGCATTGGTTGTGCATGCTGGGTTACATGTTTCTTATGCTAGTGTATTTTCCATGCTTATGATTGTGTGTCATCAAGTTTTCATTTGGTATGGTCATGCATTAGGTCATGGTGTGTATTTGGGATGATCCTGCATTGATGATTGGACTCCAACTAGAGTGATTTTTATGCAGTAATATATCATGTGTTATGAGTTTATATGTCGTTCTGATTATGTATATACATGTATTATGTTGATTGGTTGATCTTGGAGGAAATATACTCCCCAAATTACACTAAAGTGTGTTGGTTTATTATGATTTTTTTTAGCTGAAATATCATTCTTGGAAGGAAAAGAGATTAGAGATGGATAGAAATATGATATACTACAAAGACTCTCTCTATGAGTCATATGAGTAGCATGGTGGGCACTCTTCTGATTTGGAAGACACGTTGAGAAGCCTAAAGGAATAAATAAGGATTTGTAAGGAAGATGATGACAGGATTATACAGTCACAAGAGAAACAAGAAGAGATGAATGTAATAATTCTTCAGAGCTTGTCAAATTTGTAGAAATAGGGGCCACTATGGATCAGTTATGGACATGAGGATAGAACTAATGGGTTAAATGGATGTAGGTTGTGTGTTACACACATGTCAGATAGAGCTAATACACTGAGAGATGGTAGGTTGTTGGACACTCCATATAGGAGGGGTGATGAGTACAGGTATCATTCTAGTTTTGGTTTGGATAAACATCATGATCATCATCGATATCATCCTTATAGGAGGAGTGACATGGGATACTTTCCAGATGATTTCAAGAAAGTAAAGCCACCTGCTTTTGATGGGGACTTGAAGAAGCCAAAAGCAGAGGCTTGGATACACAGGATGAAAAAATTATTTGAGTTGCATGAGTACACAGAAAACATGAAGGCCATGATTTCTATCTTCAGTTTGAAAGATAAAGAATACATATAGTGGGAAGATGTGAAGCGGTTCAGAGACATCAGGACAAAGGACTTCAGTTTACATGATTTCGAGAGTATTTTCAGGAAGAAGTACTTGTGAGAGAGTTACTATGACAGTAACGCTAAAGAATTCTATGAGCTAAAGATGGGATCAATGATGGATAAAGAATAAACGACAAATTTCTTGGAGCTATTGAGGTATGTATCATATCTTTAGGATGAGAAGGCTAAAGTTCACATATTTGTTGATGGTTTTCCACCAGCATTCAAATATTGGATTGAGTATGATGAGCCTCAGTCACTTGAGGAAGTCATTGGGAAGTTGAATTTTTGCTATGAATATTCAAAACGTAAGAATGAATCTCGGCAAGGATGGAAAGGGAAGGACACAGGTAAAGGTAAATTTCATCTTAAGAAAGAAAGGCCTCAGAATTCATATGAGAAAGAAAATGTGGCACCACAAAAGAAGTTTAATGTGACTAGACAAGGACATAGGCAACAACAACAACATATATCACAACATTGGCATGGAGGTAATGGTACGAGATGGTTGGTGTGTTGGACATGTGGTGAGGAGCATCTTGAGAGAGATTGTCCATAAAATAAAAGTGGTGGGCATCAAATATATAGTGCACGGGAGGCGTGGACTATTGGGGATTTTGGGTAGAGCATTCCTCGTATTTATGAAACTCTGGACAAAAAAACATGAATATCATCAGGCTTCTATCATTAAGATGGACAGTAAGCTTTGTGATCAATTTATTTCTATTTTGATTGACCCTGGATCTAATTATAGCTATGTTAGTCTTGAATTGGTGGATAAGTGTTGTTTGAGTAAGTAAATGCATGCAGAATCTTGGTTAGTGAAGTTTACTACAAGTACGAAGAAAATAGTTCATCATTGAGTAAGAGCATATGCATTTGAGTTAGATGGTATGCCTACAGTAGTTCCCCTAAACATATTTCCATTGGGATCATACAACATGCTATTGGGTATGGATTGGTTATATCTTCATAGGACCAAGGTAGATTGCTATGACAAAGCCATTGATTGCTTGGATGATAATTGGGGAACCAAGAGTCTTACAAGGAAAGAATAAATCCACATTAGTTATGATGGTGGCAGCCATGTAGGCCAAGCGCAGTCGAAGGAAAGGGTGTGTGCTATTGGTCATTCATATCTCTAGTGAAAAAAGGTAAGGAAGTGGAGGATGTATTGAGAAGGTATCTAGTCTGCAGCGTTTTCAGGATGTGTTTCCAGCAGAGATTTCAAAGTTTCCACCTCAGAGGGAAGTAGAATTTTCTATTGAGTTAGTGTCAAGGGAATCTCCAACATCAAAAGCACCTTAGAGGATGAGAACACCTGAGTTGGTAGAGCTAAAGTTGCAGCTAAAAGATATGATTTAAAAAGGGTACATTATTCCAATTGTATCGTCATGGGGTGTGCCATTGTTGTTCGTGAAGAAGAAGGATGGCACTCTTATATTGTGTATTAGCTACAGACAGCTAAACAAAGTGACCATCAATAATAGGTACCCATTACCAAGGATCGATAATTTTTTTGATCAGCTGAAGGGAGAAACAATGTTATCTAATATCGACTTTATATCGGGATATCATTAGGTACGCATCAAGTAGCAGGAAATATACAAGACCTCATTCAGGACAAGGTATGATCATTATGAGTTTGTTGTAGTTCCATTCGGTTTGACTAATGCCACAACTACATTTATGTGTTTGATGAAAAATGTGTTGCGTCCTTATTTGGATAAGATTTTTATTGCGTTAATTGATGACATACTTGTATATTATAAAAATGAGGAAGAGAAAGTCGAGCATTTGGCAGTAGTGTTGAGGTTTTTGAGAGAGCATAAATTGTATTCTAATCTTAGCAAATGTAGTTTCTTCCAAACTTAGGTACACTACTTGGGACATGTTGTGTCCAAGGAGGGCATTGCAGTAGATCCAGAAAAGATAAGGACCATCATGGAGTGGGTATCTCCTAATAATGTGGAAGAGGTGAGACCATTCAAGGGATTATAAGGTTATTACAAGAGGTTCATAAAGAACTTCTCACAAATTTCTTATCTTATTACATCATTGAAAAGGAAATGTAGGAAGTTTTATTGGAATGAGGAGTGTGAGGCTAGTTTTGAGCATATTAAGGAGTTGTTGACACATTCTATAGTGTTAAAGAATGTAGATCCAGATAAGGAGTTTGTACTATGTACAGATTCTTGCAAGAGAGAACTTGGTGGGGTCCTTATGCAAGATGGATAGGTGGTATGCTATGAGTCACGAAAACTAAATGAGCACGAGCAGAACTACCCGACATATGATCTTGAGCTAGCAGTGATCATACATGCATTAAATATGTGGAGGCACTATCTTCTTGACAAAAGGTTTGTATTTATGAGTTACCACATTGGTTTGAGGTACTTTTTGATCAGCCTAATTTGAACTCCAGGAAGGCTAGATGGTTGGTCATGATCAGTGAGTTTAACTTCGAGCTTGGGTACATCAAGGCAAAGGAGAATAGGGTCACAAATTATCTTAGCAGGTGGGTAAATGTAAATAAATTAGCATCAATGAGCTCCCATGGGGAAGACTTATAGGCTAGGATCTTGCAGGCAGGTCAGCAAGATCATAGGTATATGGATATTGTGCACAAGTTGCAGTAGGGTACAAGTGGTAGTACAGGTATAGGTACATGTGTACAGGATTTGGATTATCGTCTCAAAACAGATGGCTTGGTCAGGTTTAGAGATAGGATATATGTACCAGATAACAGTGAAATCAAGAAGGTAATCTTTAGGGAGTTTCATGCGAAACCATATTCGGGTCACCTATGATACCAGAAGACATTCACTGCAGTGAAGAGATTATTTTATTGGATGAATCTAAATAAGGATGTGGTGGATTTTGTAGCCATATGTTTGGATTGTAATATGGTTAAGGTGGAGTGTAAACATCCATGTGGACTACTACAACCGATTGTGATTCCAAAGTAGAAATGGGAGGTAATTTCCATGGAATTCATTACAGGTTGGCCTAAGACAACTAGACAACATGGTTCCATCATGGTTGTTGTGGAAAGGTTGAAAAAGGTTGCACACTTCATTCCAGTGAAGACTACAGACTCACCTAGCGATGTGGCATAGGTTTTCACCATAGACATAGTAAGATTGCATGGTATTCCAAAGAAGATAGTATCAGACAGGGATGCAAAGTTCACTTTCAAGTTTTGGAAGGATTTATTTACAGGCTTGGGCACTGAGTTGGCATTTAGCACAACTTATCATCTGTAGACAGATGGACGAACTGAGAGGGTCAACAAGATATTTTGGAGGAAATTTTGAGGATGTATGTGCTACACCAGCAACACAAGTGGGAAGAGTATCTTCTACTAGTAGAGTTCGCCTACAAAAATGGGTACCATGAATAATTGAACATGAGTCCATTTATGGTTATGTATGGGCGGAGTTGCAACAGTCCAATAAGCTGGAGTGATCCAATTAAAATTTTATTGATTGGACCAGAGATGTTGGCAGAAATGGAGTAGGAAATGTAGGTGATCAACAATAACTTGAAAGTAGCGCATGATCGGTAGAAGATTTATGTAGAAAAGAACATGTTATTCAAGGAGTTTCAAGTTGGGGAACAAGTGTACTTGTAAATAAATCCCAAGAAGAGCTCCTTGCATGCTGGATCATGTGCCAAGATGGCTGTGATTTGTGGACTTATACGGGATCAATAGATAGGATCGGACCAGGTTGCATATCGACTTGCACTACATTCCAAAATGAAAGTTTGTGATGTTTTCATTGTTGGAACACCTAATCCTACATGGGTAGGTGTGGAATGCGAAAAGTCACGATGGAGTCCAAGTGACCTTGGAATGTGAAACCAAGAGTCACACCATTGTACTATAAATGTACATCTTTGTATAATGGAAAATAAGAAAAGCCTCACGCTTATCCTTCATTGTGCATTGTTTCTCTTGTGTGTGTGCTCATCTTCCTCATACACCATGTGTGTGCTTCAACATGGTGTTTAACATGGTATCAGAGCGGGCGATTTCTGGCCTTGCTTCAATTGAGTGAGCCACTTGTGTCTATGGCCTATTCATATCTGCAAAAAATCTTGGCATTTTTGCAGCACTCAGAAATTGGGAGTAGCACTGCACATCTGAAGCACTCAGAGATTTCTGCAGCAGTGTTTTTTCCGCCATTCAGAAGTGTTTTGAAGAGGAGCAACATTCAATGATTTTGCAGCATTCAGAATCCCAGCATTCAAAAATTGGCAGCATTGTGCATGTGAAGGTTTTCTCACTAATTTTTCTGCAATCTCTGCATTTTAAATTCCGCATTTAAAGAGCTGCTGGAAATTGTTTAAATTGAATTTCTGAAGAAGAAATTTCTGGAAATATTTCTGAGTTTTCATTGGAAGATTTCTGAGAATTCTGAGTTTTTCTGCTACTATATGGCCCTCTGCAATTTTTGAAGAAAAGTTCTGGGTTTTTGAAGTAAAAATTTCTGAGTTTTTATTGGCAAATTTCTGCCCCATTTCCTGAGAAAAATCTCTGCATTTTGTCCAATACTTTACTGCTGGACTACTGGAATCATTCTGCTGCTTTCTGCAATTCTGGAATCTCTCTGCTCTCTGTTGTTTTTAAAAATAAAAATAAAAAAAATAAAAAATAAATAAATAAAATTCCTTTGCATATTGGCCTTTCGGCCTTCCCTTACGATCTTCCCCACCTGCAAACTGCACTGCTCCTACGCACTCTTCTACCCATCGCTCTTCCCACTGCTCTTCATACAACGACTCTCTGTGCACTCTCCTCCCTTTCGGGCCCTCTCACTACAACCGTTCACCATACCTCCCAATCCGCGCCCTTCCATATACTCTGGCCCCTTCACGTCCCTCCCATTTATGATTTTAAATTTTATTAAACTCCTACCTGCGCTAAACCTTACCTCACGGCGCACTCTCCCCTTCTGCACTAACGCAGCCCCCTTACACCACTCACTCTACGCCTTAACGCCCTGCCGTCCCTTATAGCTCCACACCCTACATACACTACTGCTCACACGAGCTCTCACATTCCACTCGACTCAAATCCCTATTCGACTTCCCCATTACAATATGTACTACTTCCATTCATTTTTTTAATTTAAAATTTTTAAATTCGCTCCTCTTTTTACATTAATATCCCCTCCCTCTCCATTTAATTTTAATGTACCCCCTCCCATTAATAAAACTCCCCCTCCTTACATTACATTAATTAAACTCCCCCTCCTTACGTTATTTCCTTCCCATTTTTATATTTTAATAATATTTCTCATTCCCCCCATAATTTTTAATCCCTTTCCCCCATTTTAAATTAATACCCTCCATTTTAATAATTTTTAATCCCTTTCCCCATTTTAAATTAATACCCTCCATTTTAATAATTTTTAATCCCTTTCCCTTTTAATTCCCTTCCCTCCATTTCTAATTCCCATTTTAATTAATATATTTTTTAATTAACTTTAAAAAAAAAAAAAGCAGTGAGAGAGGAGAGAGAGAAAGGCGGAAAAGGAGAGCATTGAAGAGCGGAAAAGAAAATTTGAACAGCAGAAAAAGAGAAAATTGAAATATGGAGCACATGGACCATACATAAAGAAATTTGCAGATTTACATTCTATGATTTGTGGCATTGATATGAGGGTGATTTTTTGAAGAATTTTACATGAGAAGATAAGTTTGCCATCAGTTTTAAAACAGCTATTTGAAGAAGAGATTTCAGCTGCCTTAAAGGCCCCTTGCACTAGTGTTTTCAGCTTCAAACATTTTGCAGAGATTTTGTATTGAACTCACATTGTGAGTGAATTTGCCTCTTCATTCATAATTGGAATCAGTGAATTTGAGTTGTTGATGTAAGTCATTGTTGATTGCCCTCCATCATTTGAGGAGCACACTCTGTACTTTGACATTTCTATAAGCCATTTGTATTTGTTGAATCATTGTAAACGGGTGCATTTTCGGTTGAAGCCGACACCCTTTCATTCATTTTTAAGCCTAAATTGTTGAAAATGGCGAAAATCAATGAGGCATTAATGTTGTTGAATGACCTCATTCATTCAAATGTTGATGACATGATAAAAATGAGCAAGGATGCTCTATGTAACATTCAGAGTTGTTTGCTAGATGCACATGAGAAGATTGAGTTTTTACAGTTGGAATCTCAGCTCCAACAAGACAGACTTCAGCAAAGAGTCACCATTCAACTTTCAATTTACATTCGGAATATTGTGAAGGACTCTCATGGGAAGAAAGAAGATAAAGTTCCGAGTTGATTCCCATTCGGTGCCTTGTACTAGAGCAAGTTCCTTGCACTAGAGCATATTTTCATGCAGATGCAGCAGCTCAGCCTGCACTTCCTAAGCCCATCATCAGAACTTGGGAAGAGCTTGTCCACAACAAGCACAGAACTGGTCTTGGATATGATAAGGATGTGTCCTTTCATATTCCAGATTACACAAAACCCATCATATTTCAGAGTGCCGGATTCATGTATGACAGTTCACCTGCAGCTGTTCCAGATCATGTTCCACAACAACATCAGATTGTAAAATGCCAACACTGTGATCGAGTTGGTCATATGAAATATCACTGTTTTGATCTTCATCCATGCAAGCACTGTGGTCGGCACACTCATTCTTCAGACAGATGCTTCAGAAACAAGCCTCCTGCAAGAACCAAGATTCATCTTGGATGGATCGCTTCTTGGCAATGGGCATCAGCAGCCAAGAAGATGTTTACAACACATGTTAGAACTTGTTCACGCATATTGAGCAAACTTGCAGTTGAGTTTTCGCCATCATCTCACCTTGTCCCTGACAGGGGGGAAAATGGTGGTCATGTACAAGCTTCGACGTCAGATCAAGCGAGCCTCAGCCACAATCTCTCATTCCATGTTCAGAGTTGTAGCCAGCAGTTCAAGCGAGCCTGAGCCACAATTCGTCATTCCGGATTCAGAGATGTAGCCAGAGATACGGATGCCCATGAGCATACCTTTGGTTGGTGGATAACCTAAAACCATCATCTTTGGTTGGTGGATAACCTAAAACCATCATTTTCGGTTGGTGGATAACCTAAAACCATCATCTTTGGTTGGTGGATAGCCTAAAACCATCATTTTCGGTTGGTGGATAACCTAAAACCATCATCTTTGGTTGGTGGATAACCTAAAACCACCACGAATTAAGTAGACCTCCCTTCTTTAGGTCGAAGGTCTCCCTTTTTTATGAGGGACAATTCCTCTAGCAGAAGCCTTCAGCTTCTTGCCAGTTTTGGAAGAGTTCCGGGAACTGCAACATGTATTGCGTTCCAGTGTTTGTGGTCATCCTAAAACCACCTCTTTTTCCAACATTTCAGAGAGTTGATTCAGCCCAAGTGCTGCCATGTATACTTTGCAGATTTGTATTGCAACTCTTTTCTTGGACTCACACATACCCCTTCGGATTAAGGGGGGGATGTTGGAACACCTAATCCTACATGGGTAGGTGTGGAATGCGAAAAGTCACAATGGAGTCCAAGTGACCTTGGAATATGAAACCAAGAGTCACACCATTGTACTATAAATGTACATCTCATGTATAATGGAAAATAAGAAAGCCTCACGCTTATCTTTCATTGTGTGTTTACTCTCTTGTGTGTGTGTTCTTCTTCTCTCATACACCATGTGTGTGCTTCAACATGGTGTTTAACATTCATATATCATTGCTTAAGAAGTATTTTAAATATGATTATCATGTGATTGAATGGTTTGTATTGCAAGTGGAACCCAAAAGATAATTCCATACATAGCCTCAACGTATATTTCATAAAAAGGTGATCATGCTCCAGAACTGAGCAATCGAGAAATTTAAAGTGCAATGGAAGAAATTTGGGCCCAATGAATCTACATGGGAGATGGCGAATCAGATGCGGGCTATGTATCCTTCCTTGTTTTCTGGTTGAGGAAAAGTAGTTTTGGTGTGATGTTGGTATATGTTTGGTATATGTTTTGGTGATGTTTTGATATATGTTTTGATGTGATGTTCAGGTATATGTACATATGTATATGGATATAAATACCGCCATGAGCTATGTTATAAAGATCCAATAAGCAGTATCATTGTTATGTCATTATAGTTTTCATGTTGTTATGATGTCATTTTGGTTTTCTTTTTGGCAGGCTGATCATTGTAAATACTGCATCGAGCTATGCTATAAAGATCCATGGGAATTATGTTTGATTTTCAATAGTTTTGGCTAAAGTATATGTTTTTTTGAACACCAAGGATGGTGTCCCCAAGGGGGATGGTTCTGTAACAACCCTGGTGAGAATTCCATGTAATAAAATTAAAAATAATAACTAGGATTTATGGGAGACTTATTGCAAGCTGAATGTTGGGAAAAACATCTTAGTGGGTGTTAATTTGGTCTATTATGGCTAAGGAAATTGGAAAAATCAAAGGCAAATGATTTGGAAAGGAAAAATGACATCTTTGGCACATTTATTTATGAAAATAATGGAAATTAGGAGAAAAGGGAGGTGAAAGGTCACATGTTGCATGTGAGGAGTAAAATGAAGGAAAATAATAGAAAATTAAGAAAATATAGGCATTATCTATAAAAATACTTTCGAGAATCAGTTGGTACCTTTTGTTAGTTCCGTTTTGGAGCTCTCTCATTATTCTCTCTCACACTCACTCACTCTTGGACACTTAGAGTTTCTTGGAGCATTTTGGAATTAGATCATGAAATGAAAGAAAGAAGGAAGAAGGAGGAAGCAAGCAAGGATGAGCAAGAATAAAGAAACTACAACATGATTCTTGGTAAGTATTGATTTACATGTGCATTTTCCTTGCTAGATCTAGCATGCATGGTATTTCATGTGGTTCTTTTATCTCTTGGAATGGTTTTTTTTTCCAAGTGTGATAGCGTTTTCAGCCTAGACTTTCCATTTCTGGATAGTCATGGTGTGTGGAGTTTCTCATGTTTTGGTTTAGTTGGATTGTTGGATGGATTCGAAGCTGAGTGGGGTGGATATAAAAATTGATATAAAACATGTCATAGTAACACCTAAACTAGATTGTGGGTTGCGGTAAATACAGATAGTGTGTTGCCTCGGTGTGCCTATAAATCCTCGACCGATGAATGGCGGGATATACAGTAAAGCCTAGAGGTGCTTTTCTCTCCATTAGGACTAGGAACACTAGGTTTGGTATATATGGTAAATACTGGAGAGTATGTATTGGTTTATGGCCTAGTGACCCCTAATTCATACTGTGGGCTGCGTAAAGCCTGAGAAACTAGGAGAGAGGAAAATTCCTCATGGTTTAGGCATAGAGAATCCGATGATATCCATGGTTTTGTTTTCCTAGTGATCAGGTTTAGTCACGATAAAGGCAGTTATGACATGTTTATTGTGTTGCCTTATCGATCCGGTGTGGATCACGGTAAATCCGAATTTCTATTTATGAGGGTGAGGTGGTTTAGCCTCAAGATGCCCTCGATGGTTCTTTTGGTTTGGGTACCACATTAATTCTTGGAATATGGCATGAGGGTGATTTACTAAAGAGAGAATTGGCTCAGTCAATATATGGTCAGGTGGAACATGGAAGTCCCTTCTCCCGTTTATTTCTACATTCATTAATGAGCAATTCATTCCCTTGGTATTTGGTGTTCAAATGTATTTATTTATATGTGGAATTTATTTTTGTTGTATCCATGGTGTTTCTGTTGTTATTATGTTGGTTATAAGCATGTATTTTTAATAGTGATGATGTATGGCTCTACCATGTTTTCACTTATAAATGAATTCATAATGTATCTATGGTCAAATAGATTGTATTGCATCTTATGATGTATGGGATAAATTCTTCTTAACGATTCTAAGATAAATATGAGACCCCTATGCTTAGTTATGTTGTTCATACTTGTAGCTTTCATGTTTGTGACATGTTTGACAAAATATTTGTCATGGATAGTAGGGGTCCAATTTAGTCCTCATGGGAATTTTTGTAAATGAAAAATTGCTTGGTCATTCTAATTCATCTCTAAACTTCTCATGAAGTTCTCAGCAAAGAACTGGGTTCTGTGCTTGAAAATGTGGCTCAAATTTCGGGGATGCTGGCATAGCACTGAGTAATTTTGCCCTTGGAATTTGTCTTCTAGGTTTGTGAATGCATATAGAGACCCATATATGTTGTATTAAAGGCTTGTGCATGCGTCCAAAGGCCCAAAATAAAATTAGGTCAGTGGAACCCAGGGGTAGGTTGTCTGAATTGTTAGATTAGCGCCTGCGGGTGTTATTGTTGATGTACAAGGTATGTGTGAAGAGTCTCCATCGATTCCACTTCCTTAAGGTCACCTAAGAGGTTAAATCTCACCATTGTATCCTCTCATTGCATATTTACCCCGGTTAACTGGTTGCTTGGGTATACATTGGAAGGGGGTGTTATAATGTCTCTCCTTTTATTATGATTATTTTGATGTGCAATTTGATTTGGTGACTTATGGATGGATGTGTGATATTTTCATGTCATGATCTATGGATACCAATTTTCATGTGTTTATTGACTGAATTAATGGTACTTGATTGGTATGACTTTGAAAAAAATATTAGTATTATAATGATTGATTCCTCTAATGTATTAGGATTTTTTGTTGATGATGTGTTAGGTCCTTATATTACTAGTATAGTCCCTTATTGTTGTTAGTGTAACCCCCTTATTGTTATTTTTGTACCCCTGTAACCCCCATATTGTTATTATTGTGCCCTTACATTATTAATGTTAGGTCAGCTAGGATTACATTGTGGCCCCATGGACTCCTATATATAAAGAGGAGGTTTTTTCATTTGTATCATCCAAGAATTTTTCATTTATGTAATGTATTGGAGGTTTCCCCCTCAAAGTGGCTATTTCTAAGGCGTTGACCTATCCTTTCTTCTATTTTTGGAGCTGGTTTCATAACATTTGGTATCAGAGCTTTGGATTCTAGGGTTTCGCTACTCCAAACAGGTCATCGTGGAATTTTCACAATAAATATTTTTCTACGAAGATTACGAAGCTGAAATTTTTAGAGTGTGAAGCCAAAATATAGAGGAAAATTGTCGCAAAATTTCAGAGCTTGGTTCGCACTATTTTCAGAGATATGATCTGTGGAAGTTATGGCTTTTTGCAGGCTCCTGAATTTCACCTAAACAGGTCATCTTGGAATTTTCGCTATAAATTTTTTTATACGAGGGGTCAAAAGCTGAAATTTTCACAGAGCGAAGGTGAAATCCTGAGAAATACCCTGTAAAAATTTCAGATCTTGGTTCGCAATATTTTGGGAGATATGATCTGTGGAAGTTAGGATTTTTTTAGCCTCCTGAATTTCATCTCAAAGAGGTGACCGTGGGAAAAACATCATAACTCTTTCTCTGACCATGGGATTGGGATTCTGTAAATAGTGGCCGCAAATAAATGAAATTTAGTTTTCTCTATATCAATTTCAGAGCCTAAGGAGGAAATAGTGACACATGGCAAGTCATACAATTTCTCTCTACTGAACCAATCCATAATTAGGTCATCGTAGGAGAATGGGCATACCTTTGTCTTCAACAATCTAAATCAGGTCAGACCTATGGCATTCAAAATAATATTCAGAGGGCTACTGCAGGGTCAAATTTTAGATTTTCAAGATTTGAAATCACAGAGATAATTTAGTTTCAATATCGAGCTCCTCACAATCAAGAAAACGGTGTATTTTTTTTTTCAAGTTGCATAAGTCTTGTTTGAAAAATCAGTTTTAAGTGATTCCAAAGGCCTATTGAGCATATATATTAGTATTTGGTTCTAAAATTCCTCCTAAAAAGAATTCAACACCCATTATGCCCTAAGAATACTTTACTATGACTCATGAAGATGAAGAATTGCAACATGATCTATCAAAATTACAAGAGCAAGTGCACCAAAATTCGCTCTACCAAAGAGAAACCAAAAATGAAATGAATGTTTTGAAGAAAAGTGTGGAAGATAAGATGGATGGTTTGAAGAAAGGAATGGAAGAAAAAATGGAAGGTTTGAATGAAGACATGGAAGGTTCGAAGGAAGGTTTGTCAAAGTTGATACAAGAAATGATTCCTAATGGCGAAAAGGTAGTAGAGGAAACTCATGATGAGAACAAAATAAATGTTAATCGTGATTTCATAAAATCTAATGTTGGATTAAAGAACCACCATATTCCAAAGATGGATATGAGGAAGTTTGATGGCAAGGATCCTGTAACATGGATGCTACATATGGAGCAATATTTTGATCTCAATAATGTGAAAAACGTACAAAAGGTACACGTTGAAATTTACATTTAGAACAACTTACATTTGTATGGTATCGATGGCTTTGCTCCCATAATTTTTTTTCACTTGGTTAATTTTTACGGAGGAAATGATAACACATTTTGAGGATGCAAAGAGCAACACCTTCTTTAGCCAATTGATAAATCTCAAATAAAAGGGTTTAGTGGCGGAGCACATTGAGGGCTTCCAAAAATTGAATATAAGTGTAACTGATATTCCAGAGGAATACAGGATTGATGTCTTCGTAGGGACTTTAAAGGATAACATCCAACATGAAGTTCGCGTTTGGGAACTAGATTCATTAGAGAAGGCATTCAGGTTGGCAAGAAAAATTGAATGTAAAATTATGACAAGAAGGAAGCCTACCACTCACATCTAAAGATGGAAGTGTTGCTACTCCTAGACTTCCACAACCTACAAGGTTGACGCCACAAAAATTGGAAGAAAAAATAGAAAAAGGGCTTTGCTATAGTTGTGATAGAAAATACAATAAAGGTCATAAGTGTGCTGAGAAGAAATTATTTTACATAGATTGTGAAGAGGAGGAAGAAAATGAACAAGAAACTTCAAAAGAAGAGGATATACACTAGGAAGCAACCCTAGAAGAAGAAGAAATGAGTTCGACCATATCATGTAATGCATTGGAAGGAATTAGCACTCCTCAAACTCTCAATATAGAAGGACATATCAAGAAGAAAAAGGTAATAGTGTTGATTGATTCGGGTAGTACCCATAATTTTATTCATTGTAAGGTAGGCAAGGAATTGAATTGTTTCCTATACCCAGCACCAGAATGTCAAGTGATGGTTGCAAATGGAGGAACTATAAATTTCTCTAGAAAATGCCATAATATCAATATATCCATGGGGGAATATGTATTGAATATTCCAATTCTTTCCATCCCAATGGGAGGTGCTGATGTTGTACTAGGAGTATGATGGTCACATTCTTTGGGGACGGTAGATTTTAATTTTCAAGAACTTTTCTTGAATTTTTTTCGAAAGGAAAGAAAATCGAATTACGGGGTATCATAGGGAAGCCAGGAAAGTTAATAAGCTCTAATTTCATGACAAAGCTTTTAAAGAAAGAACAATGAGGCGTAATTTCACAATTATGCTCACTAGAAGTTCCAACATCAAAATCACCTGTTTCTCCAAATCTCCAAAAAGTCTTGGAAAATCATTCCAAGGTGTTTGATACTCCCAAATGACTCCAACCTATTCGTGATCATGATCATGCTATTCATTTTATTCCAGGAAGTGTTCCTCAAAACATTCGGCCTTAAATATATCCTTATGTCCAAAAGATTGAAATTGAACGTATGATTGTAGAAATGTTAAGAGGCTGGTATAATTTAACCTAGTCAAAGTTATTTCTCTGCTCCATTAGTATTGATGCACAATAAGGATGGATCATGGCACATGTGTCCAAATTATAGGGAGCTCAATAAGCTCACTATTAAAGATAAATTTCCCATTCCTGTGATTGATGAATTATTGGATGAATTACATGGAGAAATTTATTTTACCAAGTTGGATCTTCGTTCAGGATATCATCAAATTAGAATGAAGACTAAAGATATTCTGAAAACAACATTTCGAACTCATGAGGGTCAATATGAATTTTTGGTCATGCCTTTTGGCCTTACCAATGCACCTTCTACATTTCAAGGGTTGATGAATTCCATTTTCAATCCCTTCCTTAGAAAATTTGTGCTAGTATTTTTTGATGATATACTAATCTACAATAGGTCTTGGAAGGATCATGTTCAACATGTTGACAGGGTGCTCAAACTATTGAAGGAGAAACAATTATATGCAAAAACATCCAAATGTTTCTTTGGAGTACAAGAGGTGGAATATTTGGGTCATATTGTATCTCACGCGGGTGTTACGGTAGACCCTAACAAAATTAAAGCCATTAAGGAATGGAAATTCCCCACAACCATAAATCAGTTACGCAGATTTCTCGAGTTCGCAAGGTATTATCGCAAGTTTGTTAAGAATTATGGGAGAATAGCAACACCTATAACAACACTATTGAAGAAATATGCATTTTCATGGACTCCTGAAGCAACTAAGGCCTTTGAACATCTTAAAGAGGAAATGTGCCTAGCATCAGTCTTAGAAATGCCATACTTCACAAAAACCTTTATTTTGGAATGTGATGCTTCAAGAAATGGAATTGGTTATGTTTTAATGCAAGAAGGAAGACCCATTGCTTTTGAAAGTTGTTCAATCAAAGGAAAGTATTTACAAAAGGATATTTATGAGAAGGAAATGTTGGCAATACTACATGCACTAAATAAATGGAGACCTTACCTAATGGGAAGACACTTCAAGGTAAAAACTGATAGTGATAGTCTTAAACACTTTTTGGAACAAATACTATCTTCAGAAGAGCAGCAAAAATGGGTCACAAAGATGTTGGGTTATGACTTTGAAATCATCTACAAAAAAGGGAAGCTAAATGTTGTTGCAGATGCACTCTCAAGAAAGGATGAAGAGGTGGAAGCATTGATTTATACCATTTATATTATCCAACCAGATTGGATAACCAAGGCAAGGGATGAATGGAAGAAGGACGAAGAAGTTTGGAAACTCATTCAAAAGTTACAGTAGGATCCTAGTACATATGATACATTTAGTTGGAAAAATGATTCCTTATGGTACAAAGATCACTTATATATTTGCAAGAATTCCCAACTAAAACAAAATATTCTTTTATAATTTCACACTTCTCCTTTAGGAGGACACTCAGGATTTTTAAAAACTTACCACAGGGTGAAGAAAGAATTTTTTTGGGATGGCCTTAAATCTGATATTCAAAAGTTTGTGGTGGAATGTTTGGTTTTCCAACAAAATAAATTTCAAAGAATTAAGACCTTGGGTCTTCTACAACCTTTATCCATTCCAAGTCAACGTTGGGAGGAGATTTCAATGGATTTTATCACGGGTTTACCAAAGTTCGAAGGAAGGAGTGTCATCATGGTGGTAGTTGATAGACTTACCAAGTATGCACACTTTTTTGAATTATATCATCCATTTAAAGAAAGTACAGTTGCTACTGCATTTATGGAAACAATTCAAAAGCTACATGGAAAGCCGTAGATTATTGTAAGTGTCAGAGATCCAATTTTTACAGGAAATTTTTGGACGGAATTATTTTCTTGTTTGGGTACTCAACTAGCTCATAGATCATCTTATCATCCTAAATCCAATGGTCAAACAAAGATAGTGAATAAATTTTTGGAAGGATATCTTCGTTGTTTTGTATTTGATAAGCAAGAAAAATTGGTCAAGTGGTTACCTCTCGCTGAATGGTGGTATAACACTTCCTTCCATACTGCAGCAAAAATGACCCAATTTATGGAACTTTATGGATATCATCCACCATCCATCACATCTTCTTTAAGGGAAAATTATAGGGTTCAAGCAGTGGAGCATCAAATCAAGAATCAACAAGAAGTTCTCCAACTCTTAAAGGATAACCTAAATTTAGCACAAAATCGAATGACACAATAGGAAGATCAACATCACAGTGAGAGAATTTTTGATGTGGGAGACTGGGTATTTTCACGACTACAACCATACAAAAAAATGTCCCTCAACCAAGCTAAGAAGGATAATAAATTATCACCAAAGTACTATGGTCCTTACAAGGTGTTGCAAAATATTGGTACTATGGCATACAAATTGGAGCTTCCTACTTCTTCGTGAGTGCATCCAGTTTTCCATGTTTCATGCTTAAAAAGGGTTATAGGGGACAAACTTACAGTTCAAACAATGTTGCCAAAACTTGATGAGGAAGGAAAAACCATATTGGAACCTAAAGCAGTCACGGGAACAAGAACTCGATAGCTATGAGACTGATCAATTTCAGTGTATCTCATCAAATGGAAGAAATTAACCACTGAAGGTTCTACATGGGAGGATGAGAATTTTATACAGAAGCACCTAGAGCTACTCAAGCGTTGAGGACAACACTTTTTTGAAGGAGAGGAGCATGTTAGGTCCTTATATTACTAGTATAGTCCCTTATTGTTGTTAGTGTAACCCCCTTATTTTTATTGATGTACCCCTGTAACCCCCATATTGTTATTATTGTGTCCTTACATTATTATTGTTAGGTCAGCTAGGATTACATTGTGGCCCCATGGACTGCTATACACAGAGAGGATGTTTTGTCATTTGTATCATCCAAGAATTGTTCATTTATGTAATGTATTGGAGGTTCCCCCCTCGAAGTGGCTATTTATAAGGCATTAACCTCTCTTTTCTTCTATTTTTGGATCTGGTTTCATCACATGATGAGATAGTTGGAATTAGACAACTTTCCTTACTGATAATATTTATTTTTTGAATCTTAAAATTTGTAAGAATACTAAGTAGTTATTATTCTTCATAAAATATATGAAGATGAGAATTAAATTATCCACTGTTGCACTCATGCTTCTTCTCAATCTAGTTTGGGGTAATCTTGGAATCTTGACTCCTATCATCTATTTGGAAGGATTCAAGGCCTTTTCTTAAGGTTAGGAGCTATAATTAAATAATATATCTAAAATCATGGACTATGAGTGAGAGTTAAGAGTCTATCTCATTCATTGTGTTTTCCTCGTTGGCTTAGAAATCATCATACTAAAATAGAAAGTGACATCTCGTTCTACCCAATTGGATTCCTAGGTGGTTTGGGAGTATTTATTTACCCACCAATCTCATCATGGACTACAATAAATCTTCCACAACCTCAATTTTATATTCAAACATAGGTTTGGGCTAAAGGGAAGTGACATTTTATTATGGTTGCTTGGGGATAGTTGGGGATTTTTCCTCCACATTATTGGAAATTCACACCCAATTAGACTCAAATCTCATGGATTTTTCATTGCATGCCTTGACCACCAAATAAAAGAGCTTTAATTATGGTAATCCATAATAACAAGAGTTTGAATACTTATTGAATATTAGTTATGCTTCCTTCTTGTCCATACTAAATTGGTAGTGACCTCTGGAGTTAGGAATAAATTTTAATGGATATGAATTAGGAGAAATTATCATAAAATGAGAAGTATTGTGGATTACTATTAAATTTAATGTCATACATTACCAAAATTCTAAATAATTATAGCACTTTAATATTAAATAATGAAATAAAAATACATTCAAAGATTAGAATGTTCTAAAATTAAAATAAAATTGAAACTTTATAAAATATTTTGAGTGTGAAACGAATTATGGTTTTTTAATTATGTGGTATTGATAAACCATGGTGTTATCCCGCGATATCATAAGAAATATTATTTATAAGTTAAGAATCTATATTCACTATTCTCAACATCCATCATGCCACTTGCAAGAATTGAACATGGGCGGTGAGGATTCCATTCCTTCCTCTAGCCATCCCAAATCTCTCTCTCTCTCTCTCTCTCTCTCTCTCTCTCTCTCTCTCTCTCTCTCTCTCTCTCTATATATATATATATATATATATATAAAATAAAGAAGTTATAATTTATCTATATTATGATTTTTTTTAATCTTGGTAATGTGAGATGTATTATTAGATAAGTGTTTTGATTTCCATCATGGATTGATGCCTACCTGTATTTACCATCCATTTGATTTATATGGTTGCACAAATTTATTGTGTTAAGATTTTACTGCACCTCATCAACATCATTTAAAAAAAAAATTTATAATACAATTTTAATCTGATGGATAATTTTGAAGGTAATTGGGAGAAGAGCACTTCTTAAAGGGTTTTCTCTTCTACATTCAACAACTCTGAATTTTCACACTTTTGAGTAGATTCACACTAAAATAATAATTTTTTTTCATGTGATTTCAATTTATCTCTATGTTGGATTTGATGCAGACCTATTTGGTTTCCCTTGTTCGTTTCCCTTACAATTTTTTTTATTCTTACCTGGTCTAAAAAACTATTCTCCTACACTTCCCAATAATAATCCTAGCCTACACTCATCTTAATAATTTGTCTTGTGAGCCTAGATATATTTAATCTAACCATGATATATATTCGTTCCACCCTATGGACAATCAGTCTCAATCTCACTAGCTCAAATGGTTTCCTTAATAACTTCGGTATATTTCTCTCAAGACAACCATCACTATCCCCTCTTGTTAATCCAATTTACCTATTGAGGCTTTAAATAGTTCTCTTCGCCAAAAATTAATGCAAATTCCTAAAATAGTCAACCCCTTTTTTTGACTCTTTTATCTTTTTCATGTATTTAAAGAAACATACCAAAATTAAATGAGACCAAGACTACTATCACATAGAAATTCTCTTGAATAAAGGTTGGTGAGTGGTTGGGGAGTCTTGCACTCCTTATTCTTACTACACTAGCTATGCTCTAGGACTAGCCAATGGATACTCATGGGTTTACCATTCAGTACTAGTTGGGGGTTGGTTGCTCATCCCACACTCTAGCTCGTCCATGACCCAAACCTTTGTCCCACCATGAACAATTCCAATTGATAATGTATCTTCCTTTTTACATTGGATTTGAGCCGTAATTTTAGATCTCACTCTTTAATCCTATGATCAGGTCTTATGTGTTAATTTTTCATATTCCCTTAGGTATGATGCAATAGAATCCCCTTGTCTTTGCACAACGAAAATAACTCAATATGAACAATGTGAAAAGTTTATTCTTAACCTTTTCTTCCAGATAAAATCAACCGCGATATCTAATTACACACCAATTGGGGTTTTGGTAGGAGATATAACCCCTTTCAATGCACCTTATTTTATTTGAAATAAAAAGAAACACACTAAGGAAGGAAAATTGGGGCACAAGTAGTAAATTAATAAACCTCATATGTGATGTACCACATGCAGAGGGTATTATATTCCTCTCTTTCAATATTGAATCCTTCTTTCATTCTATTTTTCTGGCTTGAAATCGACTCAATAATATGTTGATTTTCCTTACGGGATAACACAGTCTCACTATTTCAACATTAAACTTGGGGAATTTTATTCATGAGTCAACTATACAAGGATATATTCTCACACAAATGTACACAAAGGAAATTTGAAACTATATTCATTTCTCAACCTAGAAGTATTTACAATGAATTAAATGTACTCTCTGTCTAATCACTAAAAAATTGTCAAGCTTCTCCTTTTTCTTTCAAAATTCGAACACCTAGAATATACACATGTATACATACTTATTTGATTAACAAATATCGTAATTGAACTTTATAAAATGGGACATTTGTTAATCAAACCTAAGTGCCTACACCTCAATGAGGAACTTGTCCTTTCTTCAAAGGCCCATTTGGCGAATAATACCATCTTAGTAAAAAAACTAACAATCCATATTCTCCTAGCATCTGGACACGTGTAATTACAACAAAAATACTAGTTATAATTTTATACATATTTACAAATTGAAGGATTTTCCTTTCCCTTTTTGAATTTACATGACCCATCTAGGGTCTGGTCAAAATGAGTTTTCTAGATATGGATGCTCTTGCATCAAACTCCCCAGGTGCAAAAAATTTGACCTCCTGGTAAAATGTATTTAATTTTCTTACCCCTTGGATCCCATAGTTGGTTTTTATACTGCCCCCTTGCCTAATTGTACCTGTTCTCCATGGCTGACATCAACTTTCCAATATCCCATTCAAAATATTTTCATTGTTTATTGGTCAATTTTTCCTATTGTTCCATTGTTGTAGGTAGCTTTCCAATCTTTCTAGGCTTCCAAACTTTACAAAAAATATGAAGGTATTTAAAATTATTTCCAAATTTGTTTCTGGAATGCTTTTCCACCTTAATTCTCTGTGTAAAATTTCGGTTTCACCCTCAGGTATTTGCATGGATTTTATTCTTCGTAGTTTCACCGACACTTTGTTGAAATTGTATTCTCCAAAAGCATATTATACCATTTACATTCAAAATATGATATTGATATATTATAACTGCATTAATATTTCGATTCCAAAATAAAAATTCATATTTAAAGTAATATAATTGGTTACACCCAAACTCTTTTCATTTAGTTGATACTCTAATTGTCAATTCGTGACTTTCTTCCAATTCGACATTTGTTCTCTCTATGTCATTGGGATTGAATGGAACTTACATCGATTTTTTATTTCTTAACACATTCTCAATTTGTGTGGCTAAATTAGTGATAACTTAATGGCTAGCTTCAAGCATTACCCTTTTCTTGTTATAACAATTTTTAAAAAGGATTTTTACCCTATGAATTCACTTCATCAAATTGTGATGAGATTTATACTCTTCTGAATTCTTCTTCCGTTTAGCTTTAGATTCGTTTTGGCAATTCCTCTAGTTTTATAAGCAATTTCTAAAGTTATAATTTAATTTCCATGTGTTTTCCATCACTTGTTCAGTGACAATGTTATTTTTTCCTTGTATTGATAGTTGGGGATGGATTCCATTTTGATGCAGCCTAAGCTGCGTAAACCCACAGTATGCACATAAAATGCATAGTCTCGTGCCTATGTCCCATGATAAAATACTTAATTGTAAAAACTCCTTAACTAGGACTAATTTCGCTTTTTACAACTATAGTTACAAACCATAGGTATAAGCCAAACAATATATCTTAGCCCTACTAAACATACTCCATTGTTTTGAAACCATAAACATAACTAAGGTATATCATGCCCGCCTAATTAAATATGTATCTGACTGGAGGTTTTGGTTAAAACCATTATGCCGACCATATTATATTCGCGCCCACACTTATCACCCATGCATATTTTAACCATCGATTATATGCAACCATCAATCCGACGGTAATTGCACACCATCGAGTATGACATTCTACCACTCGTTATCCTGCGATATGGGTGGTTTTTAATTGTCCATCATGTGCTACATGGCTCCTTCTGAATTTTATCGCACACATTATAAAAATACTATTTACTACCTTGTGAGCATGCGATATACCACTACGGTTTTGTAAGACCGTTTCTTCATTCTGCAAACATGTGCTTTCACATTGCATATCAATATCGCTATTCACAATGCGCATAAAATCATAAATCAAGATATCTTGATCTGTGATCTGTGATCACAGATCACTGTCGAACTACAATCTCAGATCACAGATCACTGTCGAACTACAATATCTTTTTCCCGCTCTTGCCTTCATTTTTTTATTCGTTTCTTTACTATGTAATACTTTCCTCTCATGCTTCTCTATCTGTGTATTGATTCTTGCTTTACAGTCTTCAATTATTCTGATCTTTATCTTCGACGTTGTATATTTCTCCTTTACTCCTTTGTCTTGGATGTTTTGTGTGTTATTTCCTTCTCGGCTATGATTTTGGAATACTTAATCGGATTCAAACGGATCCTTCCTCTGCAATCTTCTCTACAAACTATTCCTTTATTTACTTCTCCTGCATATATATATATATATATATATATATATATATATATATATATATATATATATACTGTGCAAAACTCTGATTCAACACATGAAATATAAATTTAATTTCTCAATGCACACTTAATATTCAAAATTTGAGTTCTCTATTATTAATAGACAAATATTTACAAAAAGAATTCCATTCTAGCTTGATCTTCTCTATCAATGGCCTATTTCCCTATTCTATGCCCGTAGGCTTCACAATCCAAACCTTGTCTCCCTCTCTAAATCCTGAATCTCTCTCTCTTTTCTTTATGCCTTAAGGTTTACAATTTTCATACAAAAGGTTCTTTGAACCAATTTTGGCTTAGATCCAAAACTTGCTCAACAAAATCCTGAATATCCTCTAAGTCCTCCTTTGACTCAACTAATCCCTAAGGATCCTTTAAAATCCCCAGATTCATTAAACCAATTCCTAATCTATGATTAACAATAAATTCCTCAATCTCTCATGTTCTCCAACATTTCAAGAACATTTACAAAATTTCTCTCAATATTTAATTAATCCCTATTCTAAATGTCTCTCATTAAAATCACTCAAAATATTAATAATTACATTAATTTGTTACATAGAAATCCAACTTCTTAGAAAATAAAAGACCCTCTATATCTACTAGAATATAATGAATTTATGAGCCATATGCTCCTTCATCAGACTCCCAAAGTGGAAAATAATCATGATATCCTGATCATGTGCTTCCAACCTTTTTCCTCCTGGATCCCATATTTTTTTCTGTAATCTGTCTTTGGTTACTCCTATTGTTTGTTGTTGTTCTCTAGGTCTCCACACTTTATGTTGCATTTCCCCACTATCTATTCTTTCAAAATATGTTGTTGTTTTATGTTTCCATCTTACTCTCTTCATCAATCAAATTAAATTTCTGATTGATTACTTTTCCTGTTGTTGCCCATCTCCTCCATCTGGACTGCTTCATCATTAATTGCCATAATTCTTCAATCTCCATCTCTAGCATATCCTTGGACTGATACTCATTCTTCCATTCATTGTTATCTCCTTCTCTTTTCTTCAATTTGTTGTTGCTATTTTTTAACTCTTGCATCTTTAATTTTTGCAATTCTTCAAGCTCTTTCTCTTTCATGATTGACTCTTCCTTGATTGAATTTTGATTTTCCAGCACTCTCTCCAGCACTCTAATATCTCTATTCCACTCATCTTCAAACTATTTTTTGTTATCTTCTTCTTGAAGTTGTTGGATTCTTACTGCCGCCCTTTCATCCTTACCCTCTTGTTGATTTACAAACAACTTTTGTTCAATATCTGCAAATTTATTTTCAAAAAATAAATTGTCATCCAATTTCCTTTGTACTTGATTCCTTTCAAATAAATCACTATGTTGTTCATCGATTTCAACATATTTTCCATCCTCTTCTCTGACAACCTTTAGTGATTGTTCTTCACTTAATTAATTGATTTTGACATTCAATTAGCTTCTTCATGCATGGTATCTTCATGCTTTACATTTTCCTCATCATCATGTTTGACTTGGAAACTTCCAGTCTTCTTCAATCCTAAAACTAACCCTTCAACTTGAAACATGTCTGTCTGATCTTCATCAAAACCTGTAATCATAAAACAATCATTAGAATCAAAAGAATAAAAACTTTGTGTCTCTTTCTCTTCTGGAAACATTTAAGCTTGCTACTCTAATTGTTTCTCTTCCATCAACACTTCAATATGCTGATTCTCCAAAGAATTCTCTAAAGGACTCTCGGAACAGTCAACAAGTCTTTTCTTCACATCATCTGCTTTAATGATGTCTCTCTACTCTTGTTTACTATAATGAGCTTATTTCTCTTACTATTGATTTTCCAAACTTCCATTATTACTCTCTTATGATTGACATTCATTTATTTGTCTTCCTTTTTCAGCAATTCATCTTGAGTATATATCCTCTTCTTTTCCAACTTTATTCTTTGAAGATCTATCTTTCTATATAGCTCAACAATCTCAATTGGAGTAGAATTTGGAAACTTTAAATAGTTTTCAGTACCTTCACTTGTTGTTACACCATCATCAAATGATTCTTCTTCTTCTGCTAAATTCAAATTATCCTGCTTAAGAATTCCCAACTCGTTAGGTACAGTAAATACCTTTTCTTCATGTCTTAACTCGTATCTGTTATTCAAATATTTACTGTTACCAGCTCCAATTTTTTGCTCCATATTTCCATTAGACCTTTCTATCTCCTTTTGTTTCTAAAATCTTGTTATCTCAGTCTTAATCTGAAATTTTTTTAGATTATGCCCCTTCTTCTTAACAAACTCTAAAGTTTGTTCATCATCTTGTGATGTACTTGCAATCATACACAATTCATTAATTTTAAAACCAAGAAGCTTTTCAACCTCAGTTGATATTCCAGTCATACACTCTTCATCAGAATTATCATCATAGTTCTCAGATTCTCTACTATATTTTTCTTCAATTTCTTTATCACTTTCTTCAGCAACTGTCTTTTGTTGTAGTTCAACTTATTCAAATTGTTCTGAACTATTCCAATAATCTATGAGATCTTTCTTATTGTCCTCTTCACCCATAATTTCACCTTGTTCTGGTCTACAAATGGAAACTCCATTTTTTACTCTGCTTCTCTATGTTTTTCTACCAACCACTTCATTTGTTTTTTTCCAAGTCTTCTCTATAGTTTAGACCATTTCACTGTCCTTTTCTTCAATGCCAAACCTTGCCTTTGGTTTTCCTCTATCAACATTGTTAACACATCAAATTATTTTCTTATTTCAGCTATTTATTTTCCAAGCTCCTCTTGACTCATCCATTTCCTTCGGATTTCTTTAGCACCTTTTTCTTTCATCTTGTAGACTTCTTTTGCACCTTCCATATGACTTTCCATATCGATCTTCAATTCCATGTGAATTTCTATACCTGTAAACAATCAACTACCTTCTGAGTTGATATTCTCACCAAACTTCTCCTTTGTCTGGTTTCTAAATCTTCCTTAGAACTTATACTGAGAAATCTTTCTCTCTTGCTGGTTACTACACTCAATTTTCTTAATGACTCCTTTGTCCCTATCTATTCCAAGTTTCAACTAGAATAATATTATGCTACAATTTCTAAGGACTTCCAAAAGTTCTTCCTACAGTTTTACTACTGCAGTCTTGTGCCAAACTTTTCCATTCATTCAACTGTTGCGAACTTTCATACCCTTGTAATAAATTTATGTCTCAACTGGTTGTCTCCTACAAATGTGTAGCTTCTTTGATATGTTTCAATCTGCAAAATATTATTAATTAATAAAAAATTATGCATACCATCTTCCCAACATCACTTGTCTTTAGTATCTCCTTATCTACTGATATTTCTTCGGAGCCTCTGTTATCTTTTCTAATACTATCTTCATGAATTCTTCACTCATTCACTGTGAGTTGCACTAAGCCTCTTCAATAACAAGTCCTCCTAGTTACAACTTACCTCACCAATATTTTCTTTGATTTTGTCTTTTGGCAACACTAGTCCCTTCAATGGAACCTTATTTTGAGCATTTATCTCTGCTCATTTTAGGCTTTAACTCATGTGTTCCCTTGAGAACACAATTTTCCCCTATATAAAATCTATGTTGGAATTATTCATGGTCTTGATCTACTTTTCATTCATTCATAAATTGTTACCAGCTTCCCTCATCACTGTTTTTAAGTCTGTGATCTTATTTACTAAGATACTTCATTAGCTGCAACTATCAATCTTCAATCTGTTTTTAACCTGAAAAACTCAAACTAGAGTTAATATAAAACACTACCCATGAAATTTCACAAGGTATCCTACCTCCACTCTTCAACATTCGAATGGATCTCTATTCTTCTTGAGAAATCAACCATTGTTTTGCTAGATTTTACTGTCTGAATTTTCTTTCTTTTTTCAGTTGTCACCATCCTTTGATAAACAAATTTCTCAATTTGTCATTTCAATAATTTGATCTACTTCTCCCAAAGTATATTTTCTCTTTTATCTCTTCACTCAATCAGATTCAAATATGATTCTTCTCTTTCTTCCTATCATCACCATTGTATCTATATACATACTTTAAAAGCATAATTATGTTCTTATTTCCTTTCACAAAATCTCCTTGTTCTGCTTTGATACCAAAATTGATGCAGCCTAAGCTGCGTAAACCCATAGTATGCACATAAAATGCATAGTCTCATGCCTATGTCCCAATATAAAATACTTAATTGTAAAAACTCCTTAATTTGGACTAAATTCCCTTTTTACAACTATAGTTACCAATGATAGGTATAACCCAAAAAATATATATCAACCCTACTAAACATACTCCAACCTTCTAAAACCATAAATATAACTAAGGTATATCATACCGACTTAGTTAAATATTTAGCTGACTGGAGGTTTTGGTTAAAACCATTATGCCGACCATATTATATTCGGGCCCACACTTATCACCCATTCATATTTTAACCATCGATTATATGCAACCATCAATCTGACGGTAATCGCACACCATTGAGTACGACATTCTGCCACTCATTGTCCTGCGATATGGGTGGTTCTTAATTGTCCATTGTGTGCTACGTGGCTCCTCCTAAATTTTATTGCACACATTATAAAAATACCATTTAATACCTTGTGAGCATGTGATATACCATTATGGTTTTCTAAGATCGTTTCTTCATTATGCAGACATGTGATTTCGCATCGCATATCAATCTCGTTGTTTACAATGTGCATAAAATCATAAATAAACATATCTTTTCGATCTGTGATCTGGGATAAAAAATCACTACTGAACTACAATCTCTTATTCCCGCTCTTGCCTTCATTTTTTTCTTTGTGTTTTTACTGTGTAATGGTTTCCTCTCGTACTTCTCTGTTTGTGTATTGATTCTTGCTTTACGGTTTTCAATTGTTCTGATCTTGATCTCTGACGCTGTATATTTCTCCTTTACTACTTTGTCTTGGATGTTCTGTGTATTATTTCTTTCTCGGCTATGATTTTGGAATACTTAATCAGATTCAAACAGATCCGTCCTCTGCAATATTCTCTGCACACTATTCCATTATTTAATTATCCTACATATATGTATCTATGCAGAACTCTTATTCAACACGTGAATTATAAATTGAATTTCTCAATGCATACTTTATATTCAAAAATTGAGTTCTCTATTATTAATAGAAAAGTATTTACAAAAAGAATTCCATTCTGGCATGATCTTCTCTATCAATGGCCCATTTCCATATTCTCTACCCGTAGGCTTCACAATACAAACCTTTTCTCCCTCTCTAAATCCTGAATCCCTCTTCTTCTTTTTTATGCCTTAAGGTTTACAAGTTTTATACAAAAGGTTCTTTGAACCAATTCTGGTTTAGATCCAAAACTTTCTCAAAAAATTCGTGAATATCCTCTAAGTCCTCCTTTGACTCAACTAATCCCTAAGGATCCTTTCAAATCCCTGGATTCATGAAACCAATTCCTAATCTATGATTTAAAATAAATTCCTAAATCTCTCATGTTCTCCAACATTTCAAGAACATTTACAAAATTTCTCTCAATATTTAATTAATCCCTGTTCTAAATATCTCTCATTAAAATCAATCAAAATCTTAATAATTATATTAATTTGTTACATAGAAATCCAACTTCTTAGAAAATACAAGACCCTCTATATCTACTAGAATATAATGAATTTATGAGCCAGATTCTCCTGCATCACATTTTAATGTAAACTTGACCACAGAGTATGGTTATAAACTCGTGGCAAATGTGTGGAATGATTGGGTCATAGATTGGTCACTTAGTTAGGCATGTAATTTGAAAAATATTATGCTACATGTTTGCAGAGGATGCAGGGATCAACTCATCGCTTATGGCTCCAAATGACAAAGGTGAAGGAGAATGAAGGGCGACCTTTCAGAACACTTGTGGCACAGAGAGGGTACACAACATGTAGCATCTCCCTTTTAATATATATATATATATATATATCTTTTAAATATAGCGCTAATACTTATTTCCATATGTGGTCAGATTTCTATTCGTCATATTCTAACGTTACATCTACCATAAAAGTTACTGTGTTTTGAAATTACATGTCCTTCAACTAATTTCATGCTTTTAAGAACTAACACTCATTTTATAAGACCTATCTTAAAATCCTCAGGTGGAGACTCTTCCTCATTAATCCTCCGCAACAACTTTTTATTCCACAGTTAAAGTTTCTTCTTAAATATTTATATCATAGATCCATTTGATACTAATTACTTGATACTTTTCCAAACCTGCCTCTTCCTGTTTATGAAATTACATGTGCTTAACCTTTACATGCTAGTCATAACCTTATAGGTTCTATATGAGTTTCTATTTATAAGGATATTTTGCATCACTAGAGATTACTCCAATTTTAATCTTATACATTTATATATCATATAAGACCTATATGTGTACATACTCATTTAAAAATATTGGTATAATTTAAAATCTCTTTAACGAAATTTTCGTGCTATCTTAGGGAAAACCCTTAATTAATATCTTATCATGATGCTTTATAATACATTCATATGGACTTGTTTCTTATTACCCATGACTCCCACTAACATATTTTGTTAGCCTTCGGTAAACGAACGTGAACAATTAATAAGAATTTCTTTGGCAATCCTTTACAGTTCTATTTATGACTACAAGGACTTACCCTTCCAATGTGAATCATAGAGTTATTAACTGTCAGTCACAACTTTGGATAAAAGATATGATATTGATTTTGTTTCAGTTTTCGAGTGGTCCTACTCATTAATGCAACGATCAATCTTTATGGTGTATTAGGAATTCGAGGTATGATATTTTCTTCCATTAAAGGTGATTGGAGTTGTCGTAGGACTGTTGACACACAACAATGTACCGTAGATAACATTGGGATCTTCTTATATTAAATTTAACGTACTAAATCACATGAACTTGGACGAAACACTTTTGGGTCGTGGGAAACTCATCCCACTCTCGAATTCTGACACTTGGACGATCACGATTTAACCTATGTTACGGTTTGATGGTCCCATAAAGACTTACGGTTTGGACTGTGATTCATTTTCCTTTTTTCATGTTGGTTGTGAATGTCTTCCACCCTGCGTGATGTCTCCTTTTGATTACCATTCCTACTTTGTACTATTCATATGGGCTATGAAGGAAAGAGCAACACCATTGGTCTGAAGAGGAACGTTGCGTCAGCATGCCAAAGCTACCTGTGTCAATATTCAGTTAAGATGTCTTTAGCGCTATGGCTATTTCCTATTCTTGGTTTCATGGTTATTGAGTTTTTAACCACTCTGTATAACAATTTATTTCTTTTAGTTTATATCCTAATGAATTTCTCTATGCATATGCCTAGAATGAAATGGTTAACCTCGTTCGTTTCTGGAGCGATAGTATTGTAAGTATACTCACTTCATTATGGAGTTTGGATTTTTTTTACTTATTCACCATTAATTTATGTGGTTTCCTTTGCTCCTTATTACACTCTTTTTTGGAAGCGAAGGAACTGTGACCATGCCATAATAGCTATGGTAAGAGAATAACAATATTTTGATATTACTGTCTCTCTCCACTATTTTATTTTCGTGACTGTAGTTACTCTATGGGGTCACATATCTTCCATTATTCTATTTCGTTCTTATTTAAATACACAAAATTTGAGGAATATAGGATATAGGAACTCTTAGGAGACAATCCTTATCTGGGTTAAATTATAGGATGGAAATGTAGTTTTCCCTTCTAGTTTATTTCATTATTTAATAATATTATTATTGTTATGAAATTTTTGTCCACTGATACATTCTTACAATGTTTTTTGAAAACGAAGGGGAAGACTAGATAGCCTCCTACTTCTCCTCGGTGTTTACTGCAATGATCAGCTATACCTATAGTAATTCCATCCTTCCTTTGATATCGTTACACAGTTGAATTTTATTACAAGAATTATTTTATCGTATTTATTCGACGATGAAATTTTTGGAAGAGTTTCCTCAAACTTGTTAAATAAATTAATTTCTTAATTTCATGGATTCACTGGAAATATCCTTTTCTAGGTTTTATTGGGATAGAATTTCGTTCTTTCCTCCATAGAAATTCTCACTGCCTAATATTGTCTCAATTATTTGAATTTAGACTCTCTTATATGTTCTCTTTACATAATGATATCTTTTGTTATTTGGACTGAATGATTTAAAAGTTTAGTTAGTCTCTTTCATATGTATGTTACATGTTCTAGTCTATTGTATATGCATACAGGGTTAATTCTCATACGCTAAGACTTTGTCACAATAGTTCTTGCTCATAATTTTTAAATCAATTTGTACAGTCCGAAATTATCGGAACTAACAATGCCTTACTTTTATGCCTATGGGAAATTTTCTTAGTGTTGTACTTAAGGTAATTATTCCATTCCTTTTTCCTTTACACCTTCATTATTTTATTTTCGTTTTTCTCTGCTCGTCCAAATCTGAACCTAACTTTGACTCGGTCTCATTGCAGGTATGGCGACATGTTATCTACTTTTGGATTGATATACATCCATGATTTTTCTATTGTTTTCATAATACGGGAACTATTTTTATATAGGTTGGCCATATACCTATTGGGATTTCTCATATGCACTCTACATAAAATTGCTGAGAGACATTATAGTTTTCATTTAATGGGGCAGAGTTCCCTCTGTATAAATTTTATTATAAGAATATCTTGTTTAAACTGTACATATGTTGTGAACTGAAAACATCTCTAAGGATGTAACGATATGGAGTTATCACTTATAAAAGTTTGATTATTTATTTTATAAACTCTTTCTTTTCCATTGAAATATTATTATAAGTCCAATTTAGTATTTTCATTTTAGATAAACTTTCACTTTCAGTGCTAAGGTAGTAATACATCCTGAAAATTTCTTGGTTCATAGCTTATCCTTATCAACTAAACTACATCATAGCCTTTTATTTACTACACTTTATATTCTTTTATCAGATATCCATATTTATTTCCGATTAAACTCTATTTGAGAATGAAATGTATAGTTAGGAAGCATAATACTAGAGCAGATTTATTAATGAAATATCAGTTTTCTGTGAGGTACCTAACCTCGGATCTAAACCTAATATTGGGTTTAGACATTCTGAGAGTTGGTCCTCTACGGAGTTATTTCTGTACAACAACACATGATAGACTATTTTCATTATAGTCAATTTTGTTCAATGTACAGACCTTCCCAATTTATTTCTAATTGATCTTAATTCCACAACATAGTCATATATCTATATTTAGAATTTAATACAGATATATACTACTTTAATTTCTCAGCAAACCCAGAATAGAAATAAAGTATAATTTAAAAGTGAAATTAAGCGGTGCATACCACTTAAGGTAGAATAGGTTCCACCCAACCTTAGAGCTCTTTCTCCACATATCACTCTCGAGCAAAGATCGTTTTTTCTAGCAATAGACACCCCCTTGTCTATCTTGAATCTACTTATTTAATATTGCTTTCCCCTTAGCCTGTTTCCAGTTAAATCGGGATGTTGTGTTCGAGTGTGCCTAGGCTTTCCTTTTGTTTCTTCCACAAAATTGCTTTAAAGCTATCTTTTCCTCTTTCTAGCTTTATTACACCTCTTCCCAGTAATTTCCTCATTACTCTGGTAATTTTTTTTTTAGATTTTTATCTCTAATCTAATTTTAGTATTTAATTTGTTTCGTCCAAGGATTTTTGGGGAATTGGGAAATTCTTATAAACCTTATCCATCCTCATGTATTTGGTTTCTAAATCTCTAATCATAATCTAGTATTTGCACATTAATTTCCATTTTATTTTATTAAATTGAAATAATAAAATAAATCCACACAATTTTTTTCCATTGGGGTTCACTGTGCCCTTTTTGACTTGTTAAATTGTCTAATAAAAGCATAGAAAACTGGGGACATTAAGTATTCCCCTTCTAAAAACAAAACATTGTCCTCGGTGTTGTAAAGACAAAATTAAAATTCACTTTTTAAACAGTGATGGGTATTTGTCCTTCATATCCTCTTCTCCCTCCCAAGTAGCCTCCTCGGGTGCAAAGTGCCTCCATTGCACTCTCACCCTTGCTACTGTCCCATTTCGGAGCTTAATTTCTTCGTGTGCCAAGATTTGAAGTGGCTCTGGAAGAAATTCCCCTTCTGGTTTGACCTCTATCGCATTCTAATCAATAACATTAGTAGGATCATGCACATATTTTTTTAGTAATGAAACATGAAAAACATCGTGAACCTTAACATGAATAGGTAAAGCCAACATGTATGCAACTAGTCCAACTCTTTCTAGTACTTCAAAAGGTCCACAATAGTGTGGGGCTTGTTTTTCACAGCTACCGGTGTGCAAAGTTATCTTCTTCGGCTTAATCCTTAGGTAAACATGATCACCCACATTGAATTCTCTGTGAATTCTCTTTTTATCTGCATAACTTTTCTTCCTGTCTTGTGTTGTTTTGATATTTTGCTGAATTTTCCTTACAGTTCTTTCCATTTCTAGCAAAGCATTAGGCCCAAGTATTAACTTATCCTCTGTTTGAATCCAACTTAGAGGACTATGGCACTTTATGCCATAGAGTGCTTCAAAAGGACTCATCTTGATTGAAGCTTAGTAGATATTGTTGTAGGAAAACTCTGCTAAATGTAGAAAGTCCTCCCACTTTGTTGGTTTGTCCATAACATACATTCTCAACATATATTCTAAAATTTGGTTTTTTATTTCAGTTTGGCCATCAGTTTGGGGATGGTATGCAGTACTAAAGTTCAATTTGGTACCCATCCCCCAAAAAAAACTCCTCCAATAAGCTGCAATAAACTTTGCATCCCTGTCTGATATGATCATCTTAGGAATACCATGCAATTTGAAAGTCTCTTTCATAAATACATTAGCTACTTGATCTGTTCCAAAGGTAGATTATATGGGTATAAAGTGTGCATCCTTAGTCAAAGTATAAACTACTACCATGATAGAGTCATGTTGGTATTTATTCCTTCGTAAACCAGTAATAAATTCCATGGAAAAAATCTCCCACTTCAATTCTGGGATGGGTAAAAGATTCAGCAATCCAGCTAGATGCTGATGTTCAATGTTCACCTGTTGACACTCTAAACATCTAGCAAAGTAATTTTCCAAATCCTTTTTCATACAAGGCCAGAACAAGTTCTTTCTTAAAGCTTAAATTAATGTCTGGTATCCAGGATGTCCGACATAGGGTCTCTTATGGTACTCATCCATAATTTCTCTTTTTAATGAGTCCACATTAGGAATGTATAATCTATATTTATAACAAACCAATCCCCTGTGGTTTTGTGTATACCGCTTCATCTCTTTTTTCAGAATTTGTTCCTGATGTTTTTCATAGTTTGGTCTTGTCTCATCACTTCTTGTATCAATCATTCAATATCAAAGTTGTCACTACTTCCAATATTACTCATACTTTGCCAAGAATTTTTGCTTAATGCATCTGCAATATTGTTTTCCTTCCCCTTAATATGTTTGATCTCCATGTCAAACTCACTAAGGAAGGACAACCATCTAGCTTGTCTAGCATTTAAATCAGGTTGTGTGAAGGAATACTTTAAATTGATGTGATCTGTTATCATTATAAAATTTTTCCCTAAAAGGTAATGTCTCCACATATTCAAAGCATGTATTAAAGTATCTAGTTCTAAATCATAAACAGTATAATTCTATTCATGTTTCTTGAGTTTCCTTGATTCATAGGCTATGCTTGAGTTTTCTAGTAGCATCACTCCTCCTAGTCCTTCTCCACAAGCATATGTTCATACTACAAATTCCTGATATGGATCAAAAATATTTAAAATAGGTGTTGTTGTAAGTTTAACTTTTAACTGATCAAAGCTATTTTGACATTTTTCAGTCCACTCAAACTTAACTCCTTTTCTCTGCAGAGATGTAATTGGGTATGTTAAAGCTGAAAATGTCTAAACAAACCTCTTATAATATCCTGAAATTCCCATGAAGGATCTTATAGAGGAAACATCTGTAGGTACACGCCACTCCATTATAGCTTGTATTTTATCTGGGTTAACAGCTAATCCTTTCGCTGAAATTATATGACCCAAGTATTGAATTTTGTCTTTGAAAAATTCACATTTCCTAAACTTAGCATATAAATTATTTTCTCTGAGTGTTTGTAAAACAATTCTAAGATGTTCTTTATGGTCAGCTTCATTCTTAGAATAAATCCAAATGTCATCAATAAATACTAGTACAAATTTTTCCAAGTACTTATTCAAGGCATTGTTCATTAAGCACATAAAATTAGCAGGTGCATTAGTCAACCCAAAAGGTAGGAACACAAAATCATAGTGTCCATAAATGGTTATGAATGCAATTTTTCTTATGTCTTCCTCTTTAATTCTCAGTTGATGGTAGCCTGTTCTTAGATAAATTTTTGAAAAGACTGTGGCTCCTCTAACTTGGTCAAAGAGATCATCTATCCTAGGTAGAGGATATCTATTATTGATTGTCAGTTTATTCAATTGACAATAATCTATACACATTTTGAATGTACCATATTTCTTTTTGACAAACATTATCAGTGCTCCCCATGGGGATACACTTGGTCTTATGTAACCTCTATCTAGCAACTCTTCTAGGTGCATCTTCAACTCCATCAATTCTAGGGTACTCATTCTGTATGGAGCTCTAGAAAATGTTGTCGCTCCTAGCACTAAGTCAATTGATATGTCAATTTCTCTCTTAGGGGTCAGATGAGGAATTTCATATGGAAACACATCCTTGAACTCTCTGATAACTGGTAGCTTTTCTAAAACATTATCTTCAGGTTGTTGTCCCAATTCTTCTACAAGCACAAAAGAAACTTGGCAACCTTTTCTTGCACTTATTTTCAATTGAAGTGATGAAATTTTCCTCACAGATATGGGCTTGGGTTTGCGTTTCACTATCATAGGTTTTCCCTCACCATTTATGCAGTGTATTGTTTTGTCTAAACAATTCAATATGGCTTTCTGTTTTTCTAACCAATCCATTCCTACCAATACATCATAGGACCCTAAAGGTAGAATATTCAAATTCAGTTCAGTTTTGTACCCATTCAAATTTTTAGATGTCTGGGGTAGTTTATGAGTCACTTTCCTTTTTGTCCCAGTAGCTAACTGAACTAACCATGAGTGCTGAAATTTCTTTGATTTTAACTTGCATCTTTTTACCATCTAAGGACTTATATAACTTAATTATGCACCTGGATGTATTAAAACAGAAATAGGTTATTCAACAATCATACCTTCTATTTCGACCATCGTGGATTGGTGTTGAGCTTGATGATCTTCCAGAGCAGCACTAATTTTGGGGATGTTCCTTGCCACATCAATTACAGTAGTTGCCTCTCTCAGTACTTGTATGTTATGAATATTTGTGTGTGGACATTTTAGAGGTTCCCTCATCTTAGCAGCTCCTTCTCTCTTATTCTTCCCATGAATCTATTTGGACCCTATTTGTGATTGGCCTAGGTATTTTTCTCTAGTTTTGGTGAACTTATTCCTTTGGTGATTTTTCCCAAAGTTCTTTAAGTATGCTGGTTTTGTTCTTTTCCAACTAGAGTCACCCTTTTCTTTATTCTGTCAATTCTTTGTTTGTTCATTTCTTCCTTTGAGTTTCTGGTAACACAGTCTCGCTTTTCCCACCACTTAATCCATGGTCTTAGGATTATAAAATTCTATCTTATCCTTGTATATTGTAGGCAGGAAGTTTAAAAATCATCGTACCTTTGCCTTTTCTTCCCTTATATAAGGTACATAGCGAAGCGGGTTGGTGAATTTGGTTACAAATTCATCAATAGTAAGTTGTCCCAACGTAATTTCATGAAACTCTTTTGATTTATCATCATAATAGCGTTCATTCATATTTCTATGTTTGAATTTGAATTGGAATTCCTCTCAAGTGACATATTTTTCATCTATTACATAAACCATCTTGGTTTATTCCCACCACAAGGTAGCTTTTCCTTGTAGTTGATAGATAGCCAGCTTGGCTCTCAAGTTACTTTCATATTCATAAACATGAAAGTACATTATCATGTTTAGAGGCCAAGCTTCTACATCTTCCTCCTTCTCTCCATCATAGGAGGGAGGTTTGATTTTTTAGAATTCACCCTGTAATTCTTTATTCCTCCTAGACTTTTTTCTACAGGCATCATCTTCCTCAGACTCTTCTGAGTGATTTACAGCTCCCTTTCTCTTTTTTCCCGAACCTTCACCTTCGTGACTTTTATGGGAGGTCAATTATATTATTAACCTATCTTTCCCTTCACTGGCTAAATATAGCCTTTCATTGTGGTTTTTCTGCTGCATCATTTCTCTTTGCATTCGATGCAGCATAGCCATTAATGGAGCATTTGGATATGCTGGATTTTCTCCATGCCCAAGATTCACATATAGCTCATCCCCTTCTCTCATCGTTTTCAATTGTATGCTTCAGCACTGTTTCACTGTACATAAAATTAAACATTACTGAAAAATAAATTTAATAACAATTCACAGTTGCAATTTTTTTTTTTCCCTGGTGTGAGCACACATTATGGCCCAGTGTTTTAACGTGGGCTCTGATATGATTTGTAACATCTCCCTTTTTATTTTTATTTTGTTTTTAAATATAACACTAATACTTCTTTCCATATGTGGTTAGATTTATGTTTGTCATATTGTGACGTTACATCTACCATAAAAGTTACTGTGTTTTGCAATTACATGTCCTTAAAATAATTTCATGCTTTTAAGAACTAACACTCATTTTATAAGACCTTTCTTAAAATCCTCAGGTGGGAGACTCTTCCTCATTAATACTCTGCAATAGTTTTTTCTTCCACGGTTAAAGTTTCTTCTTAACTATTTATATCATAGATCCATTTGATACTAATTATTTGATAATTTTCCCAACATGCCTCTTCCTGTTTATGAAATTACATGTGCTTGACCTTTACAATCTAGTCATAACCTTATAGGTTCTATATGAATTTTATATTCCCCTTCTGTATTTATAAGGATATTTTTCATCCCTAGAGATTACTCCATTTTTAATCATATACATTTCTTTATCATATAAGACCTATATGTATACATACTCGTTTAAAAATATTGGTATAATTTAAAATTCCTTTAATGAATTTTTCATTCTATAT
Source organism: Pinus albicaulis (assembly GCA_034641835.2). Classification (NCBI taxonomy): domain Eukaryota; kingdom Viridiplantae; phylum Streptophyta; class Pinopsida; order Pinales; family Pinaceae; genus Pinus; species Pinus albicaulis. The sequence goes on along the minus strand of JAXQQM020070794.1, from coordinate 21,639 downwards.
TAGGAAAAACCCTTAATTACCTTCTTATCATGATGCTTTATAATACATTCATATGGAATCTGTTATCACTTAAAAAATTTCAAAACATCATCATGACAAGATTACTTATGATCATGGGTCAAAATAGTGTCTACGGAGTTATTTCTTGAGTTTGACCAAGGGAAGTATTAAATTTTTTAAGTTTGAGCCTACCCTAGTGTTTAAATAAACTCATTTTTTGGGTCTTTCATGTCAAGTCTTTCATCATTTTAGTATTAATTTAATTTCCCAAAGTTTTTGCATCAAAACTGCCCAATTATCCAAGAAACCACAGTTTCATAGCACCACCCGTTGAAAAAAGTCACTTTGCGCTATGAAAGCACTGATAGTTTCGTAGCGCAATAGAAAAAATTACATTACAGGCGCTATGAAAGCACGATTTTGTAACTATCTTGTCAGTTGAGTTTCCAAATGTCAGAAAGCATTGGTAAAGGGTAGGATAGTGGCATGTCGAGTCATGTAAGGATGGATTCAAAGTACATACCCATGTTTGCAGTCATCATGGTCGATTTAGGTATCAGTGGGTCATAATTTTAAGTTATGAAAGGACATTTGAAATTAAAATTATTTCCTAATTAGTCACCCTCATTCCTTTTTCCTTTCATTCATAATTTTTGAGCTTTGAGTGTCAAGCCAAACCTGTGGCTGGTTCTTACAAAGGTTTATTATATCCATTTTAAGTGAGGCTACTGTTACATTTATTTAAGCGAGGCTGATACCTCCATATAAAGCAAGGCTGAAAGATTTTTTCAAGCGAGGCTGAGAGTTTCTTTGAAGAATATGGCAGAGGAAAGAAAAATACACAGACGAGGACAATGCTTAAGGCATGAACATGAAGATATGAAGGCAATAAATGAAGACCCAACAGTGATGGAAGCATTCAGAAGAGCCGGTTGCCTACGATTTTTTGAGAATTTGCAAGGCTGTCACACACAGGTATCCAAGGAATTTTCTATGAATTTCAATTGAACAACTGCTAAAGTCGGGATGCTAAGTGTGTCTGTCACACCAGAGGTCATTGTTGCTATTACAGAGATACCAAGAGGTCAAGAAACATGGTTCAAAGGGTTCAAATTTGATATGGAGCAGTGTAAAGAGTTCATGAAGCCTGACCACACTGACATGGATCTTAACAATGCTATCCCTAAAAGCTGCATCAAATATAATTACTCAAAACTGCTGCTCAACATTCAGAAATATTTTACCTGTGAAGGCAGATATCACAAGGTTTATTCATATCATTTCAAATTTCTTCTACACTTCACTGGTAAGATTTCACTTTATTTACCTTTTTATCTACATACAAGTCTTACAAACATGGATGATAAGGTGCAAGAAAAGTATGAGGGGTGTGAAACATCATTATTTCATCATGGCTTAATGAAATTATTAATTTTAGATGAACTTCAGAAGATAGGTAGAGATTGGTCATAATTCTTGTTTATAAATGGTTTTGAGTTGGAAACCATAACTCCTGCAAGAAACCATAAAGCTAAAGGAGTTCCATCATCACCAGCAGCAGAACCAAGTCAACCTAGGGTTGCAAAACCAAAAGAACCTGCAAGACTAAAGCCAAGAAAGAAAATTGAGAAAAGGGCAGAGCAAATGCAAATTCTTGATACACCAACTCTCCCACCTGCAAAACAAAAATCAAAGGTTGTCAAATATGAAAAACAGAAACAAGTTGTCAGAAAAAAAGGGAGTAAAAGAATAACTAGAATTCAAGCAGTAGTTTTGAAAGGAAAGACAGTGGCTATAGAAGACAACTCAGAAACAAAGGGGAGTCTAGAGGATATTCTTCATGCCATTGACATAGAAGAAACACCTATTGTACAAGTTGAATTCATAAGGGAAGATGAGCAGAAGTTGAAAAAGGTCAAGTCTGCAAAGAGATTAGATTTTGAGGGGGAAGATGTAGGTTACATTTTTCATGCAAGAAAGCCTATGACAAGGCATGCTAAGAAATTAATGGAAGGCAACAATGAAGTTCAAAAGCCCAATGAGATAGCTAAATCACCTAAAGAGATTATTTATCTCTCATCACCCACAGTGAAGCATAAAATCAAGAAATTAAAAAGGGGAAAAGATAAAATGATAGAGAAAACAAGGTTTCAGCGCCTTGAGGAAAAGTTAAAGTTGGAAAACCAAGAAATTGTTCTCATGAAAAAGAGAGCTAGAAAACACAGTGTCGAGAAAGTGCAGTTTAAAAGGATGAAGGAAATGTGGGAAGGACAAGTTGATTATGTTCCTGAAACTTTAGAAAATACAGAGCAACCTTTCAAGTGGACTGTTCCAACAATAAAAGAAGCTAAGTTTGTCAAAATAATAAACACTCATCTGAGAGCTACTAACAGAAGACTTAAAGACTAGGTTAAGGATTTGGAAGAGCAGCTGGAGTTAATTCATGATGATTTAAAGAGAAGAGGCATTAAAATGACACTCATAGAAGAACCAATAGGTAAACCTAGTGTAAATGAAGAAGGAATGCCTCAAGGAAGCTAAAATGAAGTGGGTTTACAGTTTGTATGGTTTGCAAATACTGAAGACAGGTATATTTTTAGTTTTTGGGAAAAACTACAATTTTCACTTGGCAATATTATGAAAAATTGGCATACTCAATAGTTTCGTAGCGTATTTAGTGTAAAAAAGTATAAAAGCTCTACGAAACTACTGTAGCTGCCTTTTTTGCTTCTTTTGATCAGTATTTAAGGTGTTAAAAGATGAGTTAAGAGCTATAATTACTATGAAGGGTGTGTTGAAAGGTGATTAAAATGATGCAAGAGGAAGGAGTTAAGTTTTTGGAAAATAAAGGCTTGAAATGGCAGCGCTACAGAAAGCGCTATGAAACTATTGTGTTTTCGTAGCATAACATATTACAGCCTTTTGGATAGTTTTTGAAGCGGTTTTGGATAGCTAGAGGCTATGAAAGAGAAATGGGACATGTCAAGCTAATATTAAATAGCCAAGTACCATGAAATGAAGATTAAATTATGGTCAGAATGTTCAAAGGAGGAAAAATATCCTATGCCTAAAAAACAGGGTATGGTTTCCTGCTTTTGTGGAGGTTAGCAAAGTGGTCATGAAGAGCTGAATATCATTATCCAAATGTGACCATGTGATGATACACTTGTCAATAATGTGATTTCAAATAGATATGTTTGTTATAGAGAGTGATAAGGAGTTTGAGTCCTTTTTGAAATAGGACTGTTAAGTAGGATAGATGTCTTTTTGTAATAAATTCCATGTTTTATGGTTATGGAAGGTGTCAGTGGACATACATTCAATGTATCTATCCTAGAGGTAGATCATATGATGATGTAAGAGGTCTATTAAAGGCCAAGAGGTCGAATTAGTCAAGGGTTGGACATTTTCGGCAAAAGGCTGAGCTTTTTGTGAATTGACTATTTCAGCTAATACATAGATCTTCTACTTAACCAACTTGAGATTCTTAAGGGGTTTTTAATTTTTTCCTATTCTATTTGTGTCTCTTATATATCTCATTTGCAGTGGTGTTCATCTATATTACTCATAATTCATCTATTAGATGCTCTGACTTCCTGTATAAGTGAACTGGCTGTGTTTTTACATGTTTCATGTGTGTGTACCTTATGATTAAAATCCCTGATATGCCTCAACTTCCATGTTAAGTAGATTCATCGAATTATTAAACTGATTTGACTCCCTAATCCTAATGTATACATTTTTATGTGATTCTCAACCTACATCTATCATTTATCAGTTTATTTCCTAAATAGAGTTAGCCATCTATATTTTTATCCATATCATTAACCCTTGAGAGAGCCCTCTCACGCTGAGGAGGCTAAGCCTCAGTCAAAATATTAGGTTTGAAATAATTACATGAGATTGTATGATCAAGAAACCTATTAGGTCAAATTTTTTGATAACATAATCGTTTCTTATTACCCATGACTCCCACTAACATATTTTGTTACCCTTCGGTAAACAAACATGAACAATTAATAAGAATTTATTTGGAAATCCTTTATAGTTCTATTTATTCCTACGAGGACTTACCCTTCCAACATGGCTCATAGAGTTATTAACTATCAGTCACAACTTTGGATAAAAGATACGATATGGATTTTATTTCGGTTTTCGAGTGGCCCTCCTCATTAATGCAACAATTAGTCTTTAAGGTGTATTAGGAATTCGAGGTATGATATTTTCTTCCATTAAAGGTGATTCCACTTACCGTAGGAATGTTGACATAGAAAAAATATACCGTAGTTAGCATTGGGATCTACTTATATTAAATTTCACGTACTCAATCACATGGCCTTGGACGGAACCCTTTTTGGTCACGGGAAACTCATCCCACTCCCGATTTCTGACACTTGGAAAACCACAATTTAACCTATGTTAGGGTTTGATGGTCCCATAAAGACTTACAGTTTGGACTGCGATTCATTTTACTTTGTAATTTTGGTTGTGAACGTCTTCCACCCTGCGTGAAGTCTCCTTTCGATTACCAGTCCTACTTTCTATTGTTTGTATGGGTTATGAACAAAAGAGCATCACCACTATTCTAAAGAGGAATGTTACATCAACACGCCAAAGCTACCTGTGTTGATGTTCAGGTAATATCTCTCCAGTGCTATGGTCATATCCTATCCTTGCTTTCATGGTTATTGAGTTTTTAACCACTGTGTATAAAAATTTCTTTCTTTTAGTTTATCTCCTTACGCATTTCTCTATGCATATGCCCAGAATGAAATGGTTAACCTCGTTCATTTCTGGAGCGATATTATTGTAAGTATACTCACTTTTTTATGGGGTTGGGGTTTTTTTACTTATTCACCATTAATTTCTGTGATTTCCTTTTCTCCCTATTACGCTCTTTTTTGGAAGTGAATGGACTATGATCGTGCCATAATAGCTATGGTAAGAGAATACCAATATTTTGATATTATTGTCTCTCTTCACTATTTCTTTCTCCTGACTATAGTTACTCTATGGGGTCACAGATCATCCATTATTCTATTCCATTTTTTAAAAAATACACATAATTTAAGGAATATAGGATTTAGAAATTCTAAGGAGACAATCCTTATCTGCATTAAATTATAGGATGGAAATGTAGTTTTCCGTTCTAGTTTATTTCGTTTTTTAATAACATTATTATTACATGAAATTTCCATCCACCGATACATTCTTACAGCATTTGTTGAAAACACAAGGGAGGACTAGATATCCTCCTAATACTCCTCGATGTTTACTGCAATGGTCAACTATACCTCCAGTAAGTCCATCCTTCCTTTGATGTTGTTACATTGTTGAATTTTATCACAAGAATTATTTTATCGTATTTCTTCGACGATGAAAGTCTTGGAAGAGTTTCCTCAAACTGGTTAATTAAATTAATTTCTTAATTTCGTGGATTCATTGGAAAATTCCTTTGCTAGGTTTTATTGGGTGAGAATTTCATTCTTTCGCCCACATAAATTCTCGCTGTCTAATCTTGTCTCAATTATCTGAATTTATAGTATCTTATATTTTCTCTTTACAGAATGATATCTTCTTCTTTTTGGACTGAATGATTTAAAAGTTTAGTCAGTCTCATGCATCTGTATGTTACATGTTTTGGTCTACTGTATATGCATACAGGGTTAATTCTCATACACTAAGACTTTGTCACACTAGTTCTTGTTCATAATTTTTAAATCAATCTGTACAATCCGAAATTATCATAACTAATAGTGTCGTACTTTTATGCCTACAGGAAATTTTCTGAGTGTTTTACTTAAGGTAATTATTCCATTCCTTTTTCCTTTACACCTTCATTATTTTATTTTCGTTTGTCTCTACTTGTTCAAATCCAAACCTAACTTTGACTTGGTCTCATTGCAGGTATGATGATATGTCATCTACTTTTGGATTGATATACATCCATGATTTTTCTATTGTTTTCATAATACGAGAACTATTTTTATACACGTTGGTAATAGTCCTATTGAGCTTTCTCATATGCAATCCACATAAAATTGTCGTGAAACAATACAGTTTTCACTTAAAGGGGAAAATTTCCCTCTGTATAAATTCTATTATAAGCATCTCTTGTTTAAAATGTACAACTTTTGTGAACTAAAAACATCTCTAAGGATGTAATGATATGGAATTATCACTTATAAAATTTTGATTATTTATTTTATAAACTCTTTCCTTTCCATTGAAATATTATTATAAGCCCAATTTAGTATTTTCATTTCAGATAAACTTTCACTTTCAGTTCTAAGGTAGTAATACATTCTGAAAATATACATATTAATTTCTGTCTAGTATTTCTTGGTTCATAGCTTATCCTTCTCAACTAAAATATAACATAGGGCTTTATTTTACTACACTGTATATTCTTTTATCAGATATGCATATTTATTTCTGATTAGACTTTATTTCAGAATGAAATGTACAATTAGGAAGCATAATACTAGAGTAGATTTATTAATGAAATATCAGTTTTCTCTAAGGTACCTAACTTCAGATCTAAACCTAATACTGGGTTTAGACATTCTGAGAGTTCGTCCTCTACAGAGTTATGTTTGTAAAACAACACAGGATAGACTATTTTCATTATATTCAATGCCATTCAATGTAAAAAGCTTCCCAATTTATTTCTAATTGATCTTAATTCCACAACATAGACATATATCTATATTCAGAATTTAATATAGATCTATACTACTTTAATTTCTCAGAAAACTCATAACAGAACTAAAATATAATTTGAAAGTGAAATTAACTGGTGCATACCACTTAAGCTAGACTAGGTTTGTTAGGTCCCTATATTACTAGTATAGTCCCTTATTGTTGGTTTTTTAACCCCCTTATTATTATTATTGTACCCTTGTAATCCCCATATTGTTATTATTGTGCCCTTAAATTATTATTTTTAGGTCGGCTAGGATTACATTGTGGCCCCATGGACTGCTATATATAGAAAGGAGGTTTTGTAATTTGAATCATCCAAGAATTGGTCATTCATGTAATGTATTGGAGGTTTCCCCCTCGAAGTGGCTTATTTATAAGGTGTCGATATCTCTTTTCTTCTCTTTTTGGAGCTGGTTTCACAACATTTGGTATCAGAGCTTTGAGATTCTAGGGTTTTTCTGCCCCAAACAAGTCATCATGGCATTATCGCTATAACTTTTTTTATATGATGGTTTAGAATCTGAAATTTTTAGAGTGTGAAGCCAAAATCTTGAGGAACATCGTCGCAAAATTTTAAAGCTTGGTTCGCAATATTTTCGGCGATATGATCTGTGAAAGTTAGGTCATTTTGAAGGCTCCTCAATTAACCTAAACAGGTCATCGTGGTATTTTCATAATAACTTTGTTTCTGCGAAGGTTCATAAGCTGAAAATTTTAGAGTGCGAAGCCACAATTCTAAGGAACATTGTTGAAAAATTTCAGATATTGGTTCGTAATATTTTTGGAGATATGATCTATGGAAGTTAGGGCTTTTTGAGGCTTCTGAATTTCATCTCAAAGAGGTGATCGTGGGAAAATATTCATAGCTCTCTCTCTCTGAGGATCGGATTGGAATGCTGTAAAAAGAGGCCACAAGTAAACAGACTATAGTTTTTGGTCTATCAAGTTCAAAGCCAAAGGAGGTAACAGGGACACATGGCAAGTCATACAAGTTCGCTCTACTGAACGAGGCCAAAATTGGGTCATTGTGGGAGATTGGACATAACTTTGTCTTGAAGAAGAAAAATCAAATCAGACCTGTGGCATTTGAAAGAAGCTTTAGAGGGCTACTAAAAGGCTGAATTTCAGATATTGAGAATCCCCAATTATAGAGATAATTCAATTCCAATATAGAGCTCCTCAAAATCAAGTAAAAGGTGTGTATTTTTTTTTTTCTAAATTGCATAAGTCTTCTTTGAAGAATCAAGTTGAATTGATTCCAAGGGCATATTGTAGAATATATATCAGTATTGGATTCTAAAATGGCCCCTAAAAATAATTCAACACCCATTAAGCCTTTAGAAAGCTCTACTATGACTCATGAAGACGAAGAATGGCAACATGACATATCAAAATTACAATAGCAAGTGCAACAAATTTCACTCTCGCAAAGAGCAACAAAAAATGACATGGAAGTTTTGAAGAAAGGCGTTGAAACTAAGATGGATGGTTTGAAGAAAGGCGTGAAATATAAGATGGATAGTTTGAAGAATGGCATGGAATCTAAGATAGATGGCATGGAAGCTGGCATGGAAACTAATATGGATGACATGGAAGAGAAAATGGAAAACATGAAGAATGATATAAAAGCAGACATGAAAGGTTTGAAAATTTTGATACAAGAAATGTTTCCCAATGGTGAAATATAGTAGAGGAAACTGATTATGAGAGCAAAATAAATGTTAATCGTGATTTCATAAAATATAATGTTGGCGGGAAGAACCACCATATTCCAAAAATGGATATGAGGAAGTTTGATGGAAAGGATCTTGTAACATGGATACTACAAATGGAGCAATATTTTGATCTCCATAATGTGCAAAACACACAAAAGGTACACATTGTAACTTTACATTTAGAACAAAATACATTTGTATGGTATCGATGGCTTTGCTCTCGTGAAAAAATTGTCACTTGGTCAATTTTTACGGAAGAAATGATAGCACATTATGAGGATACAAAGAGCAACACCTTCTTTAGCCAATTGATAAATCTCAAACAAAAGGGTTTAGTGGGGCAGCACATTGAGGACTTCCAAAAATTGAATATAAGGGTAACTGATATTCCAGAGGAACACGGGATTGATCTCTTCATAGGTACTTTAAAGGATAACATCCAACATGAAGTTCGCGTTTTGGAACCTGATTCATTGGAGAAGGCATTCAGGTTGGCAAGAAAAATTGAATGTAAAATTATGGCGACAAGGAAGCCTACCACTCACTTCTATAAAGAGGGAAATGTTTCTACTCCTATATTTCCACAACCTACAAGGTTGACACCACAACAATTGGAAGAAAAAAGAGAAAAAGGGCTTTGCTACATTTGTGATATCAAATACACTAAAGGTCATAAGTGTGCTCAGAAGAAATTATTTTACATAGATTGTGAAGAGGAAGAAGAAAATGAAAAAGAAGAGGATATACACCAGGAACCAACCCAAGAAGAGGAAGAAATGAGTCCGACCATATTGTGTAATGCATTGGTAGGAATTAACACTCCTAAAACTCTCAAGATAGAAGGACATATAAAGAAGAAAAACTCAATAGTGTTGATTGATTCATGTAGTACCCATAATTTTGTTCATTGTAAGGTAGCCAAGGAATTGAATTGTTTCCTATACCCAGCACTAGAATGTCAAGTGATGGTTGCAAATGGAGGAACTATAAATTTCTTTGGAAAATGCCATAATATCAAGCTAACCATGGGGGAATATGTATTGAATGGTCCAATTCTTTCCATTCATGTGGGAGGTGCTGATGTTGTGCTAGGAGTATAATGGTTACAATCTTTGGGGATGATAGATTTTAATTTTCAAGAACTTTTCTTGAAATTTTTTTCAGAAGGAAAGGAAGTTGAATTACGGGGTATTACAGGGAATCCGGGAAAGATAGTAAACTCTAATTTCATGACAAAGCTTCTAAAGAAAGAACAAAGAGGCATAATTGCACAATTATGCTATCTAGAAGTTCCAACATCAAAATCATCTATTTCTGCAGATATCCAAAAAGTCTTGGACAATCATTCCAAGGTTTTTGAAACTCCAAAAGGACTCCCACCTATTCGTGATCATGATCATGCTATTCATTTTATTCTAGGAAGTTTTCCTCCAAACATCACGCCTTATAGATATTCCTATATCCAAAAGAGATAAATTGAATGTATGATTGCAGAAATGTTAGAGGAGGGTATAATTCAACCTAGTCAAAGTTCTTTCTCTACTCCTGTAGTATTGATACACAAGAAGGATGGATCATGGCACATGTGTCCGTATTATAGGGAGCTCAATAAGCTCACCATTAAATATAAATTTCCCATTCCTGTGATTGATGAATTATTGGATGAATTACATGGAGCAATTTATTTTACCAAATTGGATCTTCGTTCAGGGTATCATGAATTTAGAATGAAGACTGAAGATATTCCGAAAACAACATTTTGAACTCATGAGGGTCATTATGAATTTTCGGTCATGCCTTTTGGCCTTACCAATTCACCTTTTACATTTCAAGGGTTGATGAATTCCATTTTCAAACCCTTCCATAGAAAATTTGTGCTAGAATTTTTTGATGATATACTAATCTACAGCAGGTCTTGGAAGGATCATGTTCAACATGTTGACAGGGTGCTCAAACTATTGCAGGAGAAACAATTATATGCAAAAACATCCAAATGTTTCTTTGGAGTACAAGAGGTGGAATATCCGAGTCATATTGTATCTCACGAGGGTGTTAAGGTAGACCCTAACAAAATTAAAGCCATTAAGGAATGGAAAGTCCCCACAACCATAAAGCAGTTGCGAGGATTTCTCGAGTTAACAGGGTATTATTGAAAGTTTGTTAAGAATTATGGGAGAATAGCAGCACCTCTAACAACATTATTGAAGAAAGATGCATTTTCATGGACTCCTGAAGCAACTAAGGCCTTTGAACATCTTAAGGAGGCAATGTGCCTAGCACCGGTCTTAGCTACACCAGACTTCACAAAAACCTTTATTGTGGAATGTGATGCCTCAGGAAATGGAATTGGTGCAGTTTTAATGCAGGAAGGAAGACCCATTGCTTTTGAAAGTCGTCCAATCAAAGGAAAGTATTTACAGAAACCTATTTATGAGAAGGAAATGTTAGCAATACTGCATGCACTAAAGAAATGGAGAACTTACCTAATGGGAAGACACTTCAAGGTAAAAACTGATCAGGATAGTCTTAAACACTTTTTGGAACAAAGAATATCTTCAGAAGAGCAGCAAAAATGCGTCACAAAGATGTTCGGTTATGACTTTGAAATAATATACAAAAAAGGGAAGCTAAATGTTGTTGTAGTTGCACTCTCAAGAAAGAATGAAGAGGTGGAAGCATTGCTTTGTGCCATTTCTATTATCTAACCAGATTGGACAACTGAAGCAAGAGATGTATGGAAGAAGGAAGAAGAATTGGGGACACTCATTCAAAAGTTGTAGCAAGATCCTAGTACATCTGATACATTTAAATGGAAAAATGATTCCTTATGGTACAAAGATTACTTATATCTTTGTAAGAATTCCCAACTAAAATAAAAGATTCTTTTGGAATTGCACACTTCTCCTTTAGGAGGACACTCAGGATTTTTAAAAACTTACCACATGGTGAAGAAATAATTTTTTTGGGATGGCCTTAAATCTGATATTCAAAATTTTGTGGTGGAATGTTTGGTTTGCCAGCAAAATAAAGTTGAGACAGTTAAGACCCCGGGACTTCTACAACCTTTATCCATTCCAAGTCAACGTTGGGAGGAGATTTCAATGGATTTTATCACAGGTTTACCTAAGTCCGAATGAAAGAGTGTCATCATGGTGGTAGTTGATAGACTTACCAAGTATGCACACTTTTGTGCATTATCTCATCCATTTAAAGCAAGTACAGTTGCTACTAAAATTATGGACACAATTCAAAAGCTACATGGAAACCCAAGGGTTATTATGAGCGACAAAGATCCCATTTTTACTGGAAATTTTTGTACGGAGTTATTTTCTTGTTTGGGTACTCAATTAGCTCATAGCTGATCCTATCATCCTCAATCCGATGGTCAATCTGAGATAGTAAATAAATGTTTGGAAGGATATCTTCATTGTTTTGTATCTGATAAACAAACACAATGGGTCAAGTGGTTACCTCTAGCTGGATGGTGGTATAACACTTCCTTCCATACTGCAGCAAAAATGACCCCATTTATGGCACTTTATGGATATCATCCACCATCCATCACATCATCTTTAAGAGAAAATTCGAAGGTTCGAGCAGTGGAAGATCACATCGAGCATCAACAAGAAGTTCTCCAACTCTTAAAGGACAACCTGAATTTGGCACAAAATCCAATGAAACAACAGGCAGATCAACATCACAGCGAGAGAAGTTTTGATGTAGGAGACTAGGTATTTTTACGGCTACAACCATATAAACAAATATCCCTCAAGCAAGCTAAGAAGGATAATAAATTATCACCAAAGTAATATGGTCCTTACAAGGTGTTGTAAAGGATTGGTACTATGGCATACAAATTGGAGCTTCCTTCTTCTTCGAAAGTGTATCCAATTTTCCATGTTTCATGCTTAAAGAAGGTTATAGGTGAAAATATTATAGTTCAAGCAATATTGCCAGAAATTGATGAGGAAGGAAAAATCATATTGGAACTGGAAGCGGTCACGGAAACAAGAACTTGACAGCTACGGAATCGATCAATTTCAGAGCATCTCATCAAGTGGAAGAACTTACCCAATGAATATTCTACATGGGAGGATGAGAATTTTGTACAGAAGCACCTAGAGCTACTCAAGCATTGATGACAACACTTTTTTGAAGGAGAGGGGCATGTTAGGTCCCTATATTACTAGTATAGCCCCTTATTATTGTTTGTGTAACCCCCTTATTGTTATTATTGTACCCTTGTAACCCCCATATTTTTATTATTGTGCCACTAAATTATTATTGTTAGGTTGGCTAGGATTACATTGTGGCCCCATGGACTCCTATATATAGAAAGGAGGTTTTGTACGCTGAATCATCCAAGAATTGTTCATTCATGTAATGTATTAGAGGTTTCCCCCTCGAAGTGGCTTATTTCTAAGGTGTTGATATGTCTTTTCTTCTCTTTTTGGAGTTGGTTTCACAACATTACTCGATTTAGACATTCTGAGAGTTGGTCCTCTACAGAGTTATGTTTTTACAGCAACACAGGATAGACTATTTTCATTATATTCAATGATGTTCAATTTACAAACCTTCCCAATTTATTTCTAGTTGATCTTAATTCCACAACATAGACATATATCTATATTCAAAATTTAATACAGATCTATACTACTTTAATTTCTCAGAAAAATCATAACATAACTAAAATATAATTTAAAAGTCAAATTAACTAGTGCATACCGCTTAAGCTAGACTAGGTTCCACCAAACCTTAGAGCTCTTTCTCCACAACTCACCCCCAAGCAGATATCGTTTTCTCCAGCAATAGACAACCCCTTGTCTATCCAGAATCTGCTTATTTAAGCTTGCTTTACCCTCAATTTGTTTCCCTTAACTGCGTCCAGTTAAATTAGGGTGTTGATTTCCCGTGTGCCTAGGCTTTCCTTTTGTTTCTTCTACAAAAGTACTTTAAAGCTAGCTTTTCTTCTTTCTAGATTTATTACACCTCTTCCGAGTAATTCCCTCTTTACTGGGGTGGTTTTTTTTATATTTTTTTCTCCAATCTAATTTTGGTATTTAATTTATTTCCTCCAAGGATTTTTGGGGAATTGAGAAAGTCTTGTAAACATTATCCACCCTCATGGATTTGGTTTCTAGATCTCTAATCATAATATAGTCATTGCACATTGATTTCCATTTTATTTTATTAACTTGTAATAATAAATTAAATCCACATAATTGTTTTCCATTGGTGTCCAATGAACCCTTTTGGACTTGTTCAAATGTCTAATAAAAGCATAGAAAATTGGGGACATTACACAATAGTTGCATATTATTTTCATGCTTTTTGTGGACCAAAAGATCCTCGGTGGGGAGTATTGATAAAGGTGGTTGTATAAACCCTTAGAAGATCAGGAGGGTTCAAAAATGGTCAAAATTCAAAGTGGTTGGATGACCCTCGAACTAGGTTCAGACTGAAGTGCTTGTTGTACTGATTCCAACGGTGCAAACAGATCTCCCATCCGAGTTTGTATGGAGAAGTTAGAGCGAGTAAAATTTTTGGTCAAAGTTGGGCAGTGGGCTAGGTTTAAATGTCCCACAAATTGACCATCAAACGACAGGGAACCCAGCTCCCGAAAATGGGCGAAATTGTGGCCTCGTTAAAACGTTAAATAACTCTTGTTTTTGTTAAAACCAAAAATTCCCATTTTTGTTATAAAAACAAAAATATATATATATAAAATAGGGTCGATGGGTGGCCAAACCCCAACGACCCCTCCACAATCATATTACATAAAGAAAATATATTATTTTGAGGTGGCAGGTGGCCAAACCCCACCACCCTCGGTCGGAGCCGCCGTAACCACACACACACACATACAGACGTGTGGGTCAGAGCCTGGTTGACCGAGGACCCCGCCCATGGAACCACATGGTACCACATTTTAATGGGCCAGAGGGAATTGAACTTGCCTGGCCACGTAGGCCGACCCACAGCACGAGTGGCCTAACCAACCAAACCCAAAATTAAAATGCTCCCAAACAAATTAAAACCACAACATAATATATTTTAAAATTCACCATACTATTTTGGAGTGAGTGGGGTCTAAACCTCACCATCTCCACGCTATTCTTCTTCACCACCAACAAACCACAACTATGGTTCTTGTTGTCTCCATTAGAGCATGACTACTTAACCCACCCTCATTTCATTTGTAAAGGCAAGCGGCAGACGAAGAGAAGGAGAAGATTTGAAGAGCCATGTTATGGTGAACTTGGAGGTCGAGTAGCAGAATGCTAATCCAAAACCAGGGGCGGAACCTTGAGCGCATCCACAGAGGCAGAACCATGCTGCAATGCTTTTTGAGGCAGAGAATTTTTTCAAAGAAGATTCCTTGAGGTCTCAAAGATTCCATGGGGAAGTAATATTTCATTTTGTCATAATTCTATGAAGTTTACAATCATTTTAACCTAAATTTCGCAGGGAACACAATGACAAAGCCAGAATGGCCATCTAAGCAACATATTTGTAGATTCCCTGCAGAACAGAATCTTAGGGAATCTTGAGGGTATGAAAAAGATTCCTTAGGCCCCAAAACTTGTCGAAGTCTATTTTAGACAATCTATAGGTCAATTTTACACCTCTCGGTGACATGAGCTCAATGGAAATGTTTGTTTTAGAAGAAGAGCACCCAATTTTTTGGCCATTTTCCAGATTGGAGTGACAGCGTCCAATTTTCAAGTGTGGAAAGTCAATTTTATGCCCCTTGATGCCACAACTTCGACAGTATAGCTAGATTCAGTAGCTAAGAATCCCATTCTTGAACGAGCTTCATGGGTTGAGGTATATGCAGTTTGATCATGTGCCTCTTTTTTCTATGATATGTATTATGATTTCTATATCCTTGCTCGATTCATGTTGCGGGATCTTGTTTTTTATTCATCTGATATTATGTCATGCTGATAGGAGGTCCATTGTGACTGAGAGTTCCTGTAGAGGAATGTTTCATGGAGAGACAAGCCAATCATGTAGAGGGCACATTCTTGTATGAACATCATCCATGTAAATCTTCCCATTTCCAGCACTATATGAAGCAACCTACCCCATTTTGACACTGAGCCCAGAGACGTAGCCCACAATGGGTGAACTCCATTATCAATGTCTCGTGTTTTTATGTTGTAGATGGTTGTCTTGTTACCTCTTCCTTACAACATGCACATGTTTTCAAAATTAATTACATGTAGCAGAGAGCCTAAAGGGCGATTCAAGTTGCCAACATAATCTTTTCAACCACAAGGTAGGGCATTTTTCATTTTGTTCATGGTTGCATCTAGAAATTGAAAATACCTTGAGATATTTGATACCGCTCGATAAACATCAACACGAGGGGTAAAATTAATGGATTTTAGCTTATTTTTCTCACAATTACATTTGCCACATTTCACAGAGAGGGAGAATTTAGTAGGAAAGCGAATCCATTTCTAATATGCGACTGTGTATATAATAAACGAAATTCATTAAAGCAAACAAAAATCATTAGAATCCAAAATATAGCAATCATCTGATATGATCTCATCAATTATGGTAGTAATGAATGAATAATGAAGGAAATTCACCAAGATCTAAGCTAAAGGTTTTTGGTTTTCTATAATAACGGAGCTCAAATGACTAAGCAATGCAAGACTCATAGTGAGTAGCTATCCAACGAAAAGAGTAGTCCAATTGCAGAGAAAATCAAGAAATCACAAAATACAAATAAATCTATTAATATTTAAAAAAAAATTAAACATAATCCACAATATAGCAATCATATTTTGTGATATCATCAATTCTGGCAGTAATGAATGAATAATGAAGGCAGTTTCCCAGGATCTAAGCTGAAGGTTTTTGGTTTTCTATAATAAGGAAAATCAAATGACTAAGCAATGAAGACTGACTGTGAGTAGTTGTCCAACGAAAAGAGTAGTCCATTTGTAGAGAAAATCAAGAAATTACAAAACACAAATCAATCTATCAATTTTTTTAAAATAATTAAACATAATCCACAATATAGAAATCATCTAATCTGATCTCATCAATTCTAGAAGTAATAAATGAACAAGGAAGGAAGTTTCCCACGATCTAAGATGAAGGTTTCTATCAATCTATAATAAGGTAGTGAAAATGACTAAAAAATGCAAGGCTGACTCTGAGTAGCTATGCACGCAAATCCTCTATTAATAGATAAAGTGTGGAGCCATGCAAAGGAAAGGATCTATTCTTTTTTACTACCTTACCATAGATAGGGTTAAAGGCTTCTCCTAAGCACTTGTTCGAGGAGACGCAACTTGGGATGTAAAGAGACAGAGATGTAATTTATAATATACATGATTAATTATACATGTATATATTTCCTACTCACTCTTTAAGCTTCCTTCCTATCTGAATACAATTAAAGAAATGCATGAGGTATGAAATATATTATATAAAAAGATATACACTTAACTACGTATTCCAGCCTTTAGTTTTCATCCTAAGAGTTTAACATCCCATCTCTATCAAATACAAACATCCAATTAGCTCTACCATGTTTCCATAATTTATCAGTCTATTTTACTCCCCATCATTGGTAAGAAAGTAGGGTGGATAATTGTATGTAAAGTTAAGTGACTGAGGTAAATAGCTAGGTATCCCATGGGTAGTAAGAACGATAGTCTGTCTTCAGGGTCTGGCTGGACGGTAGGATTTTCTCTAATGTTCCCTCCTTCTCCCTCACCGTTTGTATGTCTCTGTGTAAGGCAAGAGTATTTATTCCTAGTAGAAAATAATGTCCTTCCCCCAATCTGTCATTCTCGGTGGATGGGAGGATGGGTGGATTTCCCATGTTATTTGTTTTCCTTCGGTAAAGGGTTTGTTTGGGGCAGTGAAAAAAGGATATACATCGAACTCGTAGGTTATGAAGTGGGAAAGTCTATGGTTCATACCTAGAATCATCAGTAAAGTGGTCAATAGAATCATCCATAATCAAGGCAACTAAAAAAGCTAGCAAACGTCGGAAGGATGGCTAAATATCTAAAGGATGTCACAGAAACACTAAATATTTAGTGAGTGTGGAAAACCAAACCCCATACCATGATCTAGCTAGTGCGTGAGTGGTTCCTTGAAAAAGTGGGATGGTATCGGGTCCATGAAGAAAACCCTATGATGGGACCAAGTGAAGAGAGGCACAAACATCCACTCAACTCTACTATGTTTCCATAACTCATCAGTCTTTTTTACTCTGTTTAATATCATTCACATTCTCGCTTTGTTTCTTGTCCTAGAAATTATACACACCCAGACACATGCACAAAGAGGGAGAATTTAGTAGGCCAGATAAAGAATTTAGTGTGCGTACCTCCAACCGAGAAAGGAGACGAACAAGTTGTGGATGAACAAGCTGAACAAGCACGCTGATTCCATAAGGAGACACAGAGCAGCTGACGCTAAAACCTAAAAACACTACAAAAAACATATATTAGAAGTTATGAAAAAAATAAAAATAAACATAAACACACTGCCACAGAAAGTGAAAAACACACCTCTCAGCGGTCTGTAAGTGAAAAACAATCCTACTGGTGGTCTCCAATGGTCACTGCCAAGAAACAGACAAACACACCACCACACAAAGCGAAAAAACCACCTCCCCGCGGTTTGCAAGTGCAACAAGGTACTCCTTGAGCTCTCCAACCTTCACAGATAACAAGCAGATAACGAGTCGAAAATTTTTTGTAGCCTACAAGCCGCTATATTCATAAAAATGAAGTTTGGCTAAACTTTTAGTTCGGTCGAACTTTTAATGCCGGTTTTTCTGCAACCAACCAAAAATTCGGTTATCGTTTCCGTCAAGCTAAACGTGGGAACAATTTCGACTAACGACAGAAAAAGTTCGGCCGAATTAATTTCACAATTGTGGCCGAACTTTTGAAAATTTCGGCCACAATTGTGGGAGATTGAAATTTTCGGGCATGTTTCTCACGAATGTGTAACCCAACTTCACATTTTTACCCATATATTATATAATTAAGAAAAAAAAAAATATATATAGTTTATAAAGAAATTGAAAATAAATAATTTTTATAGTTAAAACTTTCTAGTCTCACTATTTTACATTATGTCCCTTTTTCAGTTAAATATTTTGGGTCAATTTTATCTGAAATCTGCAAATATTTGATGGAATTGCAAATTTAAATTGTGGAGGGTACCCAATCCAACTGCCAAAGGGAATTTTCAAGATATTGAGTCCAATAATATATTAAAATGATGAATTTGAGTCTATATGCATCTTAACAAAAGTTCTGAGGGCTCAAATCTTTCAAGATGAAACTTTTTTTCAATCCTTTACACTCTAAAAGAGGTATGCACCTCAATAGATATTTGATCCTTGTTGGCACTCGACAGATCCATGGCTAAGATGGATCTATATTGGTATTTAAATCAATTTTATTATGTTTCTTCCAACATTAAAATCATATGAGCTAGAGTTTTTGGTACAATAAGGAGATTTTTGGGTTCAATAGGAAAAAAATGAAATTGAGAAAAAGACATTTCATGGATTTACCACTATGATGTTACATTCAAGCATGTGCAATGCAATAATAATGTGCTTTACAGAAGAAAACTAGTGTTAGGTGCATAGAGACATATCTTTATATTTGTAAATCTAAGTGGTATTTCCCGTTGTGATCCCATTTTTTACTATTTAGTACAAAATTGCGAAAAAATCTAACCAACTATATTTTATATTAGTATATATTTTATATTGATATATATTTTACATTTTAAAGAAATTTAGAAAGTAAATAAAAACATTAAACCAAACACTCAACACAATGTATAAATCATATAATAGAAAAAATCAAATATAAATTATTTTTTTATTTTATCAAAATGCACAAATAAATCTTTATCTTATTAAAATATATTAAAAAAACAATATTTATTTAACATATTATCTATTCTATTCTATCCCATCACCATCACTATCACTACTCTTTTTTTTAAGCTTATAAAAATAAACATAAGAATCTCAATATAATTTTATTATTGGGCATCCCATCGTATCACCGTCACCATGCCCACCCTCCTCGGTCACGAAAATGGAAATTAAAAAGTCAATATGTTTTTCATTAAAAACAATTTATAATTCTTTATAGAAAAAAAAAAAAAAAACAATAAACTTTATATTGCCAAAATGGAAATGAAAAAGTCAATATGTTTTTCATTAAAAACAATTTATAATTGTTTATCAAAAATTAAAGATTCAATAAACTTTAGATTGAAATATTTTATAAACTCTGAAAAAAAAGTCAATACACTCTATATTGAAATAGTTTATAAACTCTAACTAATTGGTGGAAACAGGAAAGATTTTTTATCTATTTCTTAAAGATTTTTGTGTTAGTACTTAATATAAACCAATTGCTTTTTATACTAAAAAAAAAACTTATTTGATCTTTTTACTTTATGAATCCTTTAATTTATCCTAGATCGACCTCCTTTAACCTAGATCATCCTCCTTTAACCTATCCTAGATCAACCTCCTCTTCAACTTATACTATGTTTTTTATTATTCCATTGCATTGCCTCACCATCATCACCACCACCATGTTCCTCTCTCATGAAAATGGAAATGAAAAAAAAAAATGTTTTTTAGTTTATAAAAATAAGACAAAAATGTCAATAAAGAAAAGATTGAAATATTTTATGAATTGGCAGAGTCAAGAAGGCCTATTTGATCTTTTTAACCTATCCTAAATACCGGTCACCCTCCTCTTCTCCAAATCCTTTAGCCTATTCCAATTTCCTAGAGTTATACTAATGCAAACCATATTTGTAAAATGAATTTTGATCAACCTCATCGTCTCCTCTCATATTAATAAGAAGCAATGCATATAATAAATTCCCACAAGGCTATGGACGAATAAAACATGGTATAGAAACTTATAGGCAAATGCACACAAGACAAATAGAAACGCATGCCAGAATTGCAAAATATGTTTAAAACTAGATGTTCGAGAAACATGAAAACATGCCGGAAGAGAAGCTTAGAGGAGAATAAAAGATTGTGTTACTAGGTTGTAATTTGCATCATACTCTAGGTCAACCTTGTATATATATATATATATATATATATATATATATATATATATATATAAAGTGTGAGAATACATAATAAGTTTGAAAAGCCATCAATTTTATATCCTAGGTAGAGGATATCTATTCTTGATTGTTAGTTTATTCAATTGATGATAATCTACACATATTTTGAATGTACCATCTTTCTTTTTGACAAAAAGTATCGGTGCTCCCCATGGGGATACACTTGGTCTTATGTAACCTCTATCTAGCAACTCTTGTAGTTGCATCTTCAACTCCATCAATTCTAGGGTACTCATTCTATATGGAGCTCCAGAAAATGGTGTTGCTCCTAGCACTAAGTCAATTGAGATGTCAATTTCTCTCTTAGGGGGCAGATGAGGAATTTCATCTAGAAACACATCCTTGAACTCTCTGATAACTGGCAGCTTTTCTAAAATATTATCTTCAGGTTGATGTCCCAATTCTTCTACATGCACACAATACACTTCAAAACCTTTTCTTGCAGTTATTTTCAATTGAAGTGCTGAAATTTGTCTCGCGGATATGGGCTTGGGTTTGCATTTCACTATCATAGGTTTTCCCTCACCATTTATACAGTGTACTGTTTTGTCTAAAAATTAAATATGGCTTTCTGTTTTTCTAACCAGTCCATTCCTACCAATACATCATAGGACCCTAAAGGTAGAATAGTCAAATTCAGTTCAGATTTGTATCCATTCAGATTTATAGCTGTTTGGGGTATTTTATGAGTCACTCTCCTTTTTGTCCCAATTTCTAACTGAAATAACGATGACTACTAAAATTTCTCTGGTTTTAACTTGCATTTTTCTACCATTTGAGGACTTATATAACTTAAATATGCACCTGGATCTATTAAAATGGAAATAGGTTATTCAAAAATCATACCTTTTATTTCGACCATAGTGGACTGTTGTTGAGATTGACAATCTTCCAGAGCAGCACTAATTTTGGGGATGTTCCTTTCCACATCTTGCCACATCATTTACGGTAGTTTCCTCTCTAGATGCCATATGTTCTGAGATATTTGCGTATTAGACGGGTCTCTCGAGTAAATGAGGTTCTCCACAACCCCATCACTTTAGAGGTTCCC
>JAXQQM020061930.1:0-49712 GCA_034641835.2 Pinus albicaulis | reverse complement strand
GTATACGTGGGTTTCCTGAAAGACAGTCGCGTATATACGCAAGTTGAAACAAATAAAGCCGCGTATGATTGGTTGCTGGCAATTTTTGTTTGGGGTCAGCATTATTCAGCTCTGTTGCAGTGCTGTTTGGTATGTTTGATGCTATTTGAGTCACTGATTTAGCTCTGATATTTCTGTTTCATTCTCTGATATTGAGTGAAGATGCCTTGATGATTGGCTGTTGAAAGTGTTCAGGTTACTCAAGCTAAGAAGGAGTTTTGGTCATATGGAAAGGATGCACAGTTTCAGGGGGAGCACTAGCCTGGCTGAGAATAATGCATTGTTGGCATTATGATGGTTCTGAAACTTGATCTCTCTCTTGAGGTCTTTTTGGTTTTGGTTGTGCAAAGTCATACTTGTAATTTGATGAAAAGGTCATGTTGAGACCCATGCTGTAAATTGTAATAATCAGTCATGTAAGGACTTGTTCAAATTTGTAAACCCACTTGGTTGGGTATTTGAGTCGCATATGTAAATCCACTTGGTTGGATCTTTGATGTAAGAATGAGTCTTGGTGATAGGAAGTTCATAGAGTCATGTACTTCATTGAAAAATATGATTGATGATTCAGCATGAAGTCAGGGGGAGCATGGTAACTTCAGTGCACATCAGATCTGCAGAGCTCTTATGTCTACATGAGGAGAAAAACCTTGTGTTGGTTTTGATCCACCCTTTGCCCTTGATGTCAAAGGGGGAGAGTGACATGGTGTTTGACTAATGGTGTTTGACTAATGATTGTTCTTAATGTATCTATCTGTTATAGTGATCAAACACCATCGTGGTTGCCATCAAGTCCAAAGGGGGAGATTGTTGGCAATATGATGCAGATTTTTGTCCTTGATGGAAACCCACTTGATGAAGATGATGGCAACCTACTTAATGAAGTTGTTCTTGATGCTTGATAAGTTTATTAATAATATATATCTGATGTTCTACAAGTAGTACAGAAGATTGCAGAAGAAAGAAATATCAGTATGTGCAAGAATAATGATGAAAAAGGTGTGTTACAAGGAATACGCGGGTTTGTTAAGAATACTGCGCGTATGCACGTGGGAAAGTACGTACCAAGTCGTGTATGCCCTTTTGCGCTCCAAATTTAGAATACCACGGGGTGTTACCATGGTATTGACCCATTGTATTGAGCGCTGGGGTGTCTATTTGATCCCGTCCAGGAATACCATCGGAAGTGATGTGGTTTTGGCTCATGGTATTGAAAAAGGGTAAACCTATATAAGGAGAATAAATTCATTATGCAAAGGGTGTGCGTGTCTGGGCTTTAATGAATACTTCACTCTGAAGTATATCTGCATGGTTTAAACTCTGCTCTTAATTGATAGATCTGAATCTATGAAGCATCTATGGACATCATGAAGGTGAAAGATCTCTAGATCTTGAAATGGTGAATCTCTTGGATGATCTGAATAGAAGTGATGAAGACCTGGCGCAAATCAGTCGAAGAAGTTGAAGAAATCTGGGTAAGTTCAGAGATCTGATCTTTTGTGCAAAATTTATCTTTTATAGATCCATACGCAGGTTGGTTTCGTGAAAAGCGCGTGTATACGCGGCTCTGTTCATATAAAAGAGCGTATGCTCAGTTAGGATTTATTTGAAGAATTTACTGAAGCATACGCGGGTTGGTCTTATGAAATGCGCGTACATACGCGGGTCTGATATACTAAAAGAGCGTATGGAATTTGAATTAATGGGGTCTCAAAGTTGAATGCGTTTCTGAATGTCTGATCTGAAGTTTGGGTTAAATCTGATATTCTGGTTACAGTGGGTTCACTATTCTGTTTGTAGCATTGGGCAAAGTATGTTTATTGAAGAGTGAAGGGTTGTGTTGGAGTTGTTGGATCTAGTTTGAAAATTGATGAAACGTGGTCTGCAGTGGATCTGAGGGTTGAAGCCTTCAGTCTGATAATATCAGCAGAGGCTGGTGCTAATATCAGGGGGTAGTAGCTCCCTTCCAGGTGAGACTGGTAAACGAGAGCAGGGGGTTGAGGCTCCCTCCCAGGAGAGGCTGGTAAACGAGAGAATGTTGTAGCCTTCTGCAGGTGGGTGCCTGCGTGCTGGTTTAAGTCTGCACCAGTACATGATTGTAAGAAGTTTTTCTCTATAATAAAATATTGAAGGTTGAGACAACGGCAGCGGTGGTTTTCTCCCGACTTGGGTTTCCACCTAAAAATCATGGTGTTCATATGTGATGCTTTTGTGTGATGTTTCATTCTATTATTACTGCACTGGTCTACTGCTATATAAACATCTGATGAATGAATACATGTAAGGATCTTAGTAAAGAATTGATTGTTTATTAATATCTCTGTTCATACGCGAGTTTCATAAAGGGTATCCGCGTATATACGCGACTATGTATCAGGAAAGTAGCGTATGGGTTTTAGAAGCAAGAAAAAGTAAAAGTTTTGAATATACAGTAAATACTGATTCACCCCCCCCCCCTCTCAGTATTTTTCCCAACACTTCTTCCATTACTGCTATGTTGCTGCAGAAGAATGGAGAGGGAAAAGAGCAACCTGTGGCATTTTTCAGTAAAGTTCTCAGAGCTGCAGAACTCAAATACAATATCTTGGATAAACAGGTATATGCCTTAGTTAAATCATTAAAATCCTTTAGAACTTATGTACTGCAGTCTCAAATAGTTTCATATGTACCTAAATCAGATGTGTTAGTTCAAAGTGATGTTAAAGGAAAAAGAGGAAAGTGGATTTCTAAAATCCAGGAGTATGACTTAGACATTAAACCTACTAAATTGGTAAAAGAACAGGGCTTGGCAGAGCTACTAACAGAATCTAATTTTCAAGCTCTAGGAATTAATCTATTTGCACCTTTGGATGAAGCTATTGATGAAACAAGTCAAAGTAGCACAAAGTCAACAATTAAATACAAATTTCCCTACTCTAATTGGCATAGGGATATTATTCACTACTTTTTCTTTTTCTCTTGTCCTCCCTCAATAAAAAGAACAAAGTATAGAGCTCTTATACTCAAAGCTCAACCTTATGTTATAATTGATGCTAAATTATATTGGAAGGATCCTGCTGGCATTTTGTTGTTGTGTTTGACAGAAGGAGAGTCAATGGAAGTTATCAAAGAATATCATGAAAGTATGTGTGGAGGCCATTATAGCTAGAAGGTTACTGCTCATAAAATCCTCAAATCAAGTTTTTACTGGCCTTCCTTGTTTGCTGATGTATACAGATTGGTTAGAAGCTACCAGAAATGTCAATTGTTTGCAGAGAAGAAAAGGTTAGCTCCTCTACCTCTTCTTCCTGTATTTGTTGAAGAACCCTTTAGAAAATGGGGATTAGATTTTATTTGGGAAATCAATCCACCATCAAGTGCGTAGTTCAAGTGGATTCTGACTGCCACTAATTATTTTACAAAGTGGATGGAGGCAATACCTATCAGAAAAGCAAATGATCTGGTAGTAATGAAGTTTCTGGAAGAAAACATCTACAACAGGTTTGGGTGTCTAGTCAATATTGTAACAAACAATGCTCAGGTATTCAATTCAGTTAGATTCATTAATTTTTGTCAAACATATAGTGTCATTTTTTCTCATTCTACAACATATCATCCTCAAGGGAATGGGCTAGTTGAATCTTCCAACAAGACATTGGCTAAGATTTTGAAGAAAAAAATTAATGAAAATAAGAAAAATTGGGATTCAAAATTGATATTTTCTCTCTAGGAAATAAGAATGACTACTAGAAGATCTACTGGTAAGTCCCCTTATGAATTGGTATATGGTACTCAAGCTTTGTTTCCTACTCATCTAGCTAGACTAGTAATTTATTTTCTTCAAGAAGCAAAAGAATAACCTAACACATTGATAAGAAGACTGAATAAGGTGATGGAATTGAGTGAGAGTAGGAATAAAATCAGGGAAAAATTGGTCAGCTATCAAGAAAAAATGAAGTCCATTTTTGATAGAAAATAAAAGGAGATTCTTTTTCAAACTGGAGATTTGGTATTAAGATGGGATACCAGAAGAGAAGAAAAAGAAAAGTATGGTAAGTTTGATCCTCTCTAGTATGGCCCATACAGGATTATTGAAGCTAGATCGAATAACACTTTCATACTGGAGAATCTTGATGGAGAAACAATAGAGCTACCTGTGAATGGGCAGTATCTAAAACATTACTTCCAGCACTGAATTTTTATGGTTCACCATTGTACATATTAGGTTTCCTTCATTGTACATTTTTCATCAAATAGAATTTGACTCCATGCCCGAAGTGAAGGCACTAATTTGCAGTTCTTAGTGTTTCATGGCAAAAAACACTATCCCCAGGTGGAGCCAGATGTTGTGGCTCATTTGAAATATCCTTTATTTTTAATTTTCAAAAAGATAAAAAAAGATAGAAAATTATTGAAATATATGCTAGAGTATAAAGTTTCATATACTTTAGCATAAAAATGTAATATTTGTTACATTAAGTTTAAAGTTTAATACTTTAAGTCTTTGTGGAAGCGGGTCCCAATACACAGACTAAATATAGAGCATGTTATGGAGTGAGATCCAATGATTTTACAGACAGGGAATACAAGTGTCAACCCGCAGGCACTTTCAGCATGCGGGTTAATGAGTAGGGTGCCTCTTCAGTTGACCCTGCTGACTGCAAGGCTGATCTAGATCAACGATCAAGATTCACTGCGGGGGCATGAACCCGACAATCTCTCCGTACCTTGAGACCACCCATAGTGATGTATGTAGCCAGCTGGTGACAGATGTGGTCCACGTCGGAGTACTTTTAGTGGTCTTTTGGCGCGTCTCTTCAGCATTTAATTCTTAAGCCCGCGCCACCTATTTAAGATGGATTCTCATTTTTCTAAGGTTATTGTTGTTATGTGTAGAGAATTTTTCCAGTTTAATCGCATCCATTCTTGTTGATCAGTTCTTACCCATGGATCTTTTCCTGATGACGAACCTCATTGTCTGGGTTTGTAACGTCACCTTCTATTTACATATATCTATTTGTCTTTTATTGTTTATGTTTTAAAATCACCATTCTACCTTTTCTTTATTGAAATCAACAAGAATGGATGCGATTAAA
Organism: Pinus albicaulis; assembly: GCA_034641835.2. Lineage (NCBI taxonomy): Eukaryota > Viridiplantae > Streptophyta > Pinopsida > Pinales > Pinaceae > Pinus > Pinus albicaulis. The sequence goes on along the minus strand of JAXQQM020061930.1, from coordinate 44,598 downwards.
CAGGAAAACTTCTCTACACAAAATACTCATCGCAAAAGCCTCAAATCTATAGTTATTGTTGTTAGTTTGTGTTTGAATTTGTATCTGCACTATGTCTTTCTCTGCTATCTGTCACCTTGTTGATTGTTTTTCACCCCAAGCTAAATTATGGCCAAGTGTCCATCACTTTTAGGTTCTTACAGTCACATTCCTCTCATGGGCGCTAAGAGGGACATCCAGGATACTTTCTATTCTCTAGACCACTTTTCATTTTATCATTAGGTCTACTTAAATGATAAAACTTCTCCAATTTATACTGCCATGGTTAAAACTAGTGTATTGTCTGCATGCATTCCAAGAACACACCTTTTTCCTGAATTTGTGTATTGGCTAGTTTTTAGGTTCCCGTGATTTGGCCGATTGGTGAGCCAAATGACGATGTAACATCAAACCAAGCTTTGGAGCCCAAGGACCTAGCCTTCCTGGACTCAGAGAGGGCTCTCTCTATTATATGTAAAATATATCGGTGTGTTTGCTTTATGTTGTTCTGATATTAGGATAGTTATGGAGTATGTTTTTTGGTTTTGGTTTTTTTAAGTTGTGAGGGATGAAACTGATCAAAGATATAACATAGATAACAAGAAGTAGATTAACTGGGCTATGGGGTCAAAAGGGCAAGAAAACTATTAGATGACGATATAAGGCTGTTGAAGGGCCGATTTGATTCAAGGTAGAAAGGATCTTTGGGCAAAATGGAGTAAATGGACATCAAGTTTGTGAACAACAAAGAGTTTCAAGCATCACTGGTTCAACAGATAACATAAACATGGTAAAGAAAACCCTTAATCATGCAACATGTAACTATAAACTAATCAACACATCGAAACAAACATTCCAGCCATGCATAGAAGTATAAGACCCTCTAACTTTGGGAAATGGCTATCAGACTTTGGGGAAAACACATAAGACGGACTAACAACTCAAAATACTATGCCGGAATGCCTAAACACAGTCTTTAAGTTATTGGGCACTTTGACAAACAAGCTTTCATAGTTTTAGGCAAAGGGCTAGATCGAGACTAGGCCTCCTTGGTTCAAACAAAATGATAATCTTAATCAGTCAAAGAGATAGCTTCATGTATGGAACTATGGACAGTCATAGGTAAGCAGGGCAGACCATACATCCTACTCAACATGCATAGAACTATTAATGAAACTAGCAACAATATCCTCAAGTTGTTAAAGAGCAGTTAAGAATTCTTTAATGCAACTAAGGAAGAAGAAAACATAAAAGCTATGAAGATTCAGGAAATTTGAGGTGCCTCTATGGGCATATCTCAAATTTATTCTCCACTGATCTATAGCAAGCAAGAAACATGTATCATGAATGAAAACTAGAAGACAACAACAAAGCAAGAAACACTATACCATTCTACCATGTCATGGAATCCATCAACAATCCTTCATCATCCATCCAAGAACATTCAAGAGGCAATCCAAAAGCATAGCACAAGTCTTTTCTCCAAAGCTCATATGACCAATATATTGCTTCTCTTCTCAAGTTCAGCCTTGTTTACAATGAGAGCTTGTGGAATAAATAGGCTCAAGTGAGGAAAACCTCATGGTTCAACTTGCATCCTCATTGGCCTAATCAAAATATCTAAACTTGTCCTTGAGGCTTTGCAAAGCCCAAGGCACAAAATATCTCATAAAATATCTAGAAAATGCTAAAAAAGGAAAAATAATTGACTTTGCATTATTTTCCATGTGCAAAAATAGCTAAACTCACATTTGGAAAAAGCAATTTTTGAAGGTTCAAAAATTACAAAAATACTCAAAATTTATATCAGCAAAAGGTCCCCTGATTTTCCAGAAACATTTGGCAGCCTTCCCGATGTCGAAACGGGGATCATGATAGCTCGTTGGAAAGCTACGAGTGTCTAATTTCTAGAAAAAGTGAAATTTTCCCAATCCAATACCCAAAAATCCTCCAAAAATAGGACTTTGTGTAAAAAACCAGAAAATAAACCTTGCTGATAGACGGGGCAGCATGTTGAAAAAGTGAGTGTCTTTTGTATCTTTGGGGGACCAAAACAACTTCAAATGCTCCAAAAAATTTTTAGTAGATGCTCTTGAATTTAATACATCCAATGGTACCACTCTCAAGAGTTGAGTATGCTCCAAACTGAAATGGCGGCGCCCATGATTTTATGCAATTAGGCCCAAAAATGTCGAAAAACAAAAACATGTCAAAATTTGCTCAATTTTGGTGAGCAAGTCCCTCAAGGATTTTTAGAAACATGTCTAGAAGCTCGGGCAAAAATTCCAAGTCTTGATGTGTCTTTCTTCACTTTCAGTGCCGGGCGCCCTTTTTGGGCAGTTTTGAACTTTTCTTGGTTTTCCTCCTTTGTTGCTTGGCATTCTAGCTTTGGTGAAGAAGTCATGGCCCCTTGCCCTCTGCTTGTAGATGAAGGAGGTGCTTTCAAAACCCTCTGCTTATAGATAAAGGAGGTTTCTTTGGTCTTCAAACCCTCTGCTTATAGATGAAGGAGGTTTCTTTGGTCTTCAAACCCTCTGCTTATAAATGAAGGAGGTTCTTAGTCATGTCATATCAACAGCCTCTTGACAATGTTGTTTTTCTTTCACTGTTCTTTCAGGCTTCAAATGTGGTCGCAAGAGCTTGATGAAAAAATCTTTGCACTGTAGCTACATCCCAGGCTCAAGATCACATTGAGAAGCAGCTGTCTTCTCATGTGGTGCCAAAAATTTTCTTCTGAGATGCTGGTATGTTTCCTGTCCTTGAAAGATCCATCAAACACTGTAAAACACCTAAAATCAGCTTGAGATTATGGTCTATGTATTGCTGAGACTTAAGGGTGTATCAGTGGCGCGACTTAGGGCTGTGACCAACTTTATTAGCAGAGTGGGAGGTCTATTATGACTGGTCTATAGCAGATGGAGGTTTTTTGGCTCTTGGATAGTTTGCCAAGGGTGAAATGTCTTAAAGCGCCACTTCCTAACTGAGGGGAGGTTTTTTGAACAGATTTGGATTGTTTCTTTAGAACTGATGGTCAGACTAGTATGGTTGAGGTTAAGTAGGATTTGATAATGAGGTTTCATCTTGTAATGGGCGGACTGAAAAGGTAGGAAGGCAAAAAAGTTTATGGGGGTTTTCTAGATGACAAATTGACATATGGAGATCAGCTTCTAGAAAACTAAGCTAGAATTTAGTCATCAACAACAGGTGAAAAATACTAATGACTAACACTAGTGTCTGTCATGTACCCAGGAAAGTGTTTTGTAATGAATTTTCAAGGAGAAAATGTTCTGCAAGTCTCAGCCAAATTGATTCATCAAGCTCTCTGTTACCCTGAGTCAGAGTCATATGTCCAATTCACTGATGATTCATTGATGGTGCATTATGATAGTCTTGCAGGTAAAGAGTTCAAATAGTTCATCTTTTTTCTGAAGCTAGATATAAGCGATTTGCACCTGTCAATAAAGAATTCTCCATGGAGGTTTTTGATGTACAAGTCAAATCAGTGTTGAGGTGGATTTCAAAGATTTTGGGAAACGATGATGACAGTACAGTGGAAAAATCAGTTTTGGGAATGTTCGCCTTGATGATGAAGCCAGGAGTAGTGCTGGATATCCCTTCTTATTGGCAAGAAGCTGTCAATTCTCAGCTTATGAGTTTATCACTGATGGGTTCATTCAGGTTTCCGTCTCTTGTTATTTATCTGTTTTTATATCAAAATATAGAAGAATTCATGCATCGTGGGTTAAATATAATGTATATAAATAAGAAGAGGCAATCAATATTATTTTGGACAAACATAGTAAGGAGAGAATAGAATGAGGAAGGTTTGTTTGACTTTGCAAGTCATTTTATGTCTACTGCATATACAATTTTGAAAGGAATATCTCCCCCATGCTTCTTGCCAAAGGCTCAAGAGTTCTTGCAGTTGGAGACGAATTGTAAGTTTGGTGATTGGTATGTATTTGAAGATTATTCTGAGATTAGAATCTATGGAGCTGGTGTGGAACCTTATACACTTCTAGTATGTGTACTCATGAGATTGTTTGCTTTGGAATTCATTAGGAAAATTTAAAATTTTGATCAAATACCTTTTGTGCCTATGAAGAAAGGTCACATGTTTAAATTTCCAATCACTGTTGGTCCTTTCATAGTTAATATGAGACAGGAAACTGATTAAGTCACTAAGATGTTAGATGAAATTCACCTATTGTTAGGAGAGAAGTTTTCTTATGACCCTCATAGTGTGATTTCTAATAGTTTAATTGAAAATTGGTATTCAACATTCATTCATGAAAGAAAACATGATATGGAAAAGATGGAAAATAAGGGTTTTGGAGGTGCTATGAGATCAAATGTACAAACTCTTTCCGTATCAGAGAAGTCAAAAAAGAGAGGTAAAGAAACAGTGATTGATTCAGAGGATGAAGAACAAAGGATTGAAAAGAGGACAAAGCTTAGTGAGAATTTTGTAGATGCTCAACCTGGTTTCTCAATACAATTGAGAGATGAGAAAAATGCCCCTGATTCACCCAGAAGGCATGAAAGCACTCAGGAACAAGTGCCCTTGATTAAACAAATGTTTGCTCAGATTGCAGAAAGAAATCAGAAAATGAAGGCAAGCATGGAGGCTCAATCTGAGTACCAGATAACCCTAGATCAAACAAGACTGCTAACTGCAATGGATCTTGAAAATGATCAATTTAAGATTTCCCTTTCACATCCCTTTTATATTTCTATTGGTTCATCCAATAATTTTAATACTGTGAATCTAACTATGGATGTAAAGAAAATTCCATTTCTTGACAAAGTAAATCTACATATGCAAACAGGTCAACTGATTGTGAATGACTTGACCAAAACCAATGCAATGGAACTTAAGGCTGAAAATATGCTTGGAAAAGTGATCAAGCAATTAAAGTTGGAGAAACTAAATTCCAGGGCTTTAACAATCCAGAATGAAGAGCTTAAAAATATTATTGTGAAGATTGGGGTAGATCACAATGACAGGTTAGCTGTAAAGAAACTGCTGTAAAGTGTTGAATCTGAAATCTTTGTGCTAAAGAAAAAGTTGAAATTACCTACAGGAGAGCACTCTATGGAAACAGATGTTGAAGAAGTACAAAAGGAGAAAGAAAAACCTCTTTAGCAGCTCTTTCAAAAGGAAGAAGAAATCACCAAATTGAAGCAAACTGTATTATCATTGCAGAATCACATTGAATCTCATACTTGTACTTTTGTTTTTCCATATGGAAATGAAGATCTAGTAGCACAAATATCTCAATTGACTATTGAACTTAAGATGGTAGAGAGAGACCGCAAAAAGGCACAAGCCAAAGAGGGAGAAGTTAGTAAATACAGAACATATTTTCAAACTATTGATGTTGAGATTAAAAATCTCAAGGAAAATTTGAAGGGAAACGTATCCCTAATACAAGCTAAGGATATCATATGGAGTGATATTATTGAAGAAATGAAAGAAATTTTGGGTTCTCTGACTATTGTAGTAGAGGAAAGAAGTATCATTAGAAATTTTGAAGAACAAGTCATGGTAGACAAGCAAAAGACAATTAACAGAGCCATTTGGGCAAGAAAATTTGTTGATTTCATTGATTGCAAAATCGATCAAGAATTGGAAGAGAATGAAATTAAAGACATGATTTTATATGCTGTGGAAATTAATAAGATGATTGTCAAAAATGATTGCAGAAAGTCTACAAAGAAGAAGTTGATTGAGCTTAAGGAAGCAGTGAGCCAGTTTGATAATTTATTTTGAAAAAAGAGCTAGAGAAGGTTTTCCCTCATGCTAGGGTCTTGGAGGTAGTATTTTATCATGGGATTCTTATGAACCCTTACTGGTGTTGGCAAAAAGAAAGGTAGACAATACTCATGAAAAGACCCAGATTCTTAAAGGAGCAACAATCATCAATTTCCTTCAAAGACATTTTAAGATATTGTGGTTAGTGAAGACTTTATTTACAGAGAGGCCATAATTCAATAGAATTACTGCCTTTAGATTGGAATATCACAAGCTGGTTCATTAAACTAAGACAAAAATGGTGATATGGAAGAAATGTAGAGCCTGGCTGACAAATCTACCAAAGGATCCTTTGACTTCAAAGAAATATAAACCAACCAGTCAAGGAAATGCAGCAACAACATCATCAGTTCACATTCAACAAATAGATTAGGATTTATGTTTAATGTTATTTTCCTCTTTTAAAGAGAATGTAATTGTAATGAGACATTTTTGATGACATGTAATAGGTGGTTGACGAAGTCCTAAGTAGTTGAAGCAGTTAGGATTAGTTTCAACAGTTACAAATTGGTTTCTATTGTATTTAAAGAGATAAACAAGAAGGAAAAAGGTTCCAAGTTTCGGACCTTCAGACTGCAAATTTTGTACTCAGTTTTCAAATGATTAATGAATGAAAAGTAAGTTTCTGGCATTTTTTGATATCGATGTGTCTTCTTGTTTACAATGTGTTCTTTTTGTCCTTGAATAAAATGAATTAATGAAGTTTTAGATCTCTTTTTACTTTTGTGAATAAGAGTTAAAATCCTTAATAGGAACTCCTTCATTTTAACTGTTCCTTTTCTTATAATTCTTCTGAAGTTTGAGGTGATATATTATGTACATCAGCATATCACTTTGGGCTTTTTCTTTCATGTTCTTCTCATCATTCCATTCTATATCAACAAATAATAGAATTGTGGGACATTCATTATATTTTAGCTTTGAGGGTTTAATGATAAATATATGAAGGTGATTACATAAAGACCAATATTTCTGTGATATATTTATATAAATATCTTAAGCACAGATTCCTTACCACAACTAAGGGATTGTCTCTTAAGGTACAACAAATGGCATCCTCAAGGCCATGATTCGACAATTAGTAGGCAATCAAAAAACCACATGGCATCGAAAGTTATATTTCGCATTATGGGCATACTGAATATCAGTGAAAACTACTACAGGATTCATGCCATTCTAACTAGCATACGGTCTGGAATAAGTTCTTCCAATCGAGTCTTAGATTCCATCACTTAAGTGAGATGTTGAACTCCTGCCTGACACCATTGCCGAAGAAGAGCGCTTTCTCTCACTCAATCAGGTAGACGAGATTCATCGAGATGTCGCATTAGGTCTCGAATCCCACATGTTATTAGCCTAAATCTACCTCAGGCTGAAGGAAGGCAGAGTCTAGGGTAACATCAAACCACACTTAATCTGGTAGCTAGCCCTACCAGATCGGGAGAGGGCTCTCTCCTTGTCAATCTCGAAAAAATGATCAGTGAGGCTTTATATGACTTGAAATAAAGGTTGATTTTAGGCTAGGTATATATGTAAGAGAGTTTGATTTAATTTTGAAGGTGTTTGTTGGATCAAAGGGAAGGGCAGATTTTGGGTCTGGGAAATGATCAGTTTTGCAGAGAGCTGAATGGGGCAAGAAAGGCAATTGTTTTGAAATTTAAAATTTGAATGAGATGGATAGCTCAGACCGGTGAGGAGTTGAAGAGGGCAAGAAAATTCAGGAATCCTCTTCAAATAGTTGAAAACATAGAAATTTAACAAAACTCCAGGTAGAGCACTGCAAATCTAATGAATTCCACCTTTATCCTTGTTTGTTTAACTTAAGAAGAAATAAGAGGGAAGATGATACACATAAAGCACCAGTAAACTTACATCAACAGAGAGAAACACATCATCAAAACAAAGAGCCACATGAATCCCAAGGAGAGCTGCAAACCCTGGTCTATTCCTTTGCCAAACTGCAGAGATGAAATGTACAATGAAGCTCAAAGCAATCCCAAGTGTCCCACCTCTGCTAATGACTAAAAAATTACAAGATATAAGCAACCAACAACTCATTCCAGCCTCTAGGGGTCGAGCTCACAAGTTTAGGAGCTTTTCCAACAAGATCTAAACTGAGAACTGGAAAATAGGTAGTGGAACAGCTTGCCTCTATAAGATAGGAAATTGATTCATTCAGCTGCAATTCACCTTTTGATGGATGAATCTACCTCCATGAGTAAAAATTTAACAAAATTACATCAAGACCCATCAAATTAAATCAAATTACATCATGAGTTTAAAATTTTGGAGTAAGAAAGTCAAACTGTCCAAAACTAGGCGAAAAACAGAGTTACTGAGTCAAAACTGAGCCAAAATCCCCAATGCGTCGCACCACTGTGGAGATGATTTTGAAGGCCTTCCCGATGTAAAAATTGAGCGCAGGATAGCTTGTTGGAAATATCTACCTATCTAATTTCCAACCCAAGTGGAATTTCTGAATTTGGTTTCCATTTTCTCCTCCAAAAATGAGTTTTCCCAACACTGCTTCCTGTGTATCCAAAAAGGGGCAAAAAGGTCATTTTTAGGGTGTTTTTGACCCCTCTGGAAACCCAAAACTTGTCAAAATCTCTGGGTAATGGGTAGGCATGCATAAATTTTCATGAAAAATCCAAAAATACAAAGTTTTACCCAAGAGGAGCTCCCAATCATAAGCGTGCGCCAAGTGGCGCAACGCGTCGGGCAGAAAACTTTGTGTTTAGGCCAAAAAAATCAAAATTTGCAAAAAGTGTCCCAAATTTCTTGAAATTTTGGCTGAGTGTCCTCCATCATGCACTATTCTAGGCCAAGGAAGCCTCAGCCAAAATCTGAAGTCTATCTTGCCTTTCTGACGCTTTAATGCCCTCTTCAACTTAGCCTTCACGATCTTGATTCATGCCTTGCAAACATGATTTCTTGCCCAATAATGATTCGCCATGTGCCTCAACATATTTTTCTCCTTGTTAGATTTCTCCAACAGCTTTTGGTATCCTTGGTGCATGCAATTCAGTTGTAGAGTCACTGTCTCGGTCATAAGATGTATCGGTCTCCATGATTTTCAAAGTCTATGTTGTCTTGGATGAAAATGAGAAGTTTGGTGTCTTTGGTTTTGTTGCCAAATATGTGATAATATGGGAGGAAATATGGAGGGATAGGGTGGTGGAAATGATGGATTATTACCAAATTAAATCTATCAATTAAAGAGTTTTGGGGCAGTCACTTGATCTCTTGGGATAGCCTTGGGGTTTGGGAAATTTATAATTGGGATGTGGGTGTTTCGGGGAAAATCACCCTAGAGGTTTGTTGGGTCAAAACCTCCACAGAGCAGGGAATTCTATTCAGAAGGACTCACACACAACCATACTTGAATGCAAAAAACTAGATAACAACGATAACAGAACTCACCCGTAGTCCTACGTTCGATGTAGATCCCGCAGGGTCCAAACCCCCAGCAACCCTTCTTCCTCTCCAACCTAGAAAACAAGAAAGAACGTGCACGGAAACCTAGTTTTACAACATATAATTCTCCTAAACGTTAGCGAAATCCATGTGAAACATTATATAAACCATAATAAATGCTTAAATGATAATCTTTTCACACATATAAATAAACATTAACACATAGGTTTAGGAACAAGATGGTTCTTCATTATTACGAACAGCATGTACAGTAGTAAAAGTGGAGAGATCACCTGAATCCTTCCACGATCTTCGAACAGACTGTCGTCCGGATCGGTCCCACCCTTGCCTCGCTAAGATACTTTCAAGACTTGTGCACTCGAGATGGCATATAAACGGATGAACATCTCCAGGAAACAAGGGTTTCCTGTATAAATCTAGGAAAGTGCAGGAGGCATGGGGAATCAGAATTGAATTGGGATTCCAACAGAGTATAATGTCTATAAAATTTCTCTCTCCCTTAGGCCATGCACATGAGGGGCTTTTATACTCCCTCAAAGTAGTTTCAATCAGTTGGCCACGTGCTGGGGTGGTTGAAATACTGGAGTAACCATCAACCAAGCCCGAAAATAGGGATTTTGTATATATATTTTTAATGGTTTTAATGGCATACGCGGAAAAGTACATATGGACTCGCGTATACACGTGGAAAAGTCTGGGCATAACCGTGTATGGGAATTTTAACACTGTTTTTTAGTGAATTTTGTTCAAGTCTGTAGGAATGGGTGCCCAAAGCCATAAAGACAATCATGAATCACATGAGGGTGAAAAATGATGCTATAACAGATGCCCCCTAATAAATGAGGTCAGAAGGGGTACATGATGGCCGAAATGTATTATGCACATAGAAAGAACTTCGCAAGGACAAGAGAGAACTTCACCAGATTTCAGCCTGCCAAAAAACCAATGAAAGAAAACAGAGAGTCAACTCATGCTGAGGCAGGCATACCCGTGCTCAGTCAAAAATACATCATATGGAAAGTACAGAATAGATCCAACATGTATACAAGTATAGCTGAACTAAAAGTACACAATGAATCATCTGAGCATGGCCCCGGAAGTATAAGTCTGAATCAATGTCTAAGTATCACATATAGAAAGCTGATCAATGATGCTGAAACTGGATGTCTGATCATATAAGTAACTGAATCTCCAAGTACCAAATCATAAGAGGTGGAATAAACGGTACAATCACGCAACTCGGGAGCCAACATATAAGATGCTGTTGTACTGACACTGCAACATATAAGGGTGAACGACATCACTGGCAGAAATTGAATGGACTGTCAAAAGTGAACCGAGAAATACTGATGCAACCCGAGGTCTTCACCGATCACGATGACACAATTCTACACAATGGGAATAAATGAGCTGAAGTCGACCATGTGAGAAATCGTTGGATTATCGGTCAATGATGTATACCGTTAACCAACGCGAGACAACCCACCAATAATGAAAATGAGCGTCAAGGTGCCCCAGTACAATCTAAAAAGAGCGAATAAATGAGTTGAAGTCGAACACTTGAAAGAATCTACCAATCAGGAGGCAATGATGAATCCCCACTGTCGATAGCGAAGAGTCTGCCACTGATGACTGCAAACCCTAAGATACTGACAAAAAGACTCTAGACCTTATTCCCAGAGCAATGAGTCAGAGTCGATGGGAAAAGATCTAATGGAAGGAAGGCATTAAGGCATCCCACATCAGTCCAGCGCGAGTGTAACCCCCAGGCCAAGATTTGGAAGGAATTGGACGAAGTAAAGTGACGGAACCAAACCGAAGTACGTTTCCGACATGCACAAGATGAAGGTAGCGCACAGAAGAAACCCTCAAACCAACCAATAATGAAAGCTGACACAGAGGCGAGATATCCACCGATAGGGTCAAATGGAAATTAAGGTACTGCACGAATCCCAAGTGTAATAATGTATGCTGACGTCGAACACAGGGGAAACCACTCAGTCAAAGACCCATAATGATGATCAAATGTTGAGCACAAGGTCACCTATCAATGATGGAAATAGGGCTAGGGTGCGGCTCTAGGTTTGCTCTCAGAGCAATGTGTCGTAGTCGATAAGAGACAAACCCGCCAGCAAGAAGTCAATGGGGACCTTCTCAAACCAGCACGATCAGAAGACCAAAACATCTGATGTGATAGAACAAGATACTGACAAGACCGGGAAGGCCGACTGAATAATGAGTCAAGAGACACCGCAGAATGGCCGACTCTGGTTAGACTTCCCTTGAACAAAAGCATGACTCATGATGACCATGGCAGTAAAAAGTGACACTGTATAAGTCTGTTATGCAGGAGGCAGAACAAACTCTCCATATGATTGGAAGAGATAACCAACTGGGGGAGGACTGACAAGTGAAACAAGGTAAAGGCTGAACCTAGGTCAAAACTAAAACCATCCCAAATGTAGGAAAGATATATAAGTGTATATGCTTTGTTCAAGGGCGACAAACTGACACTGTACTGCGATTAATATTACGAAGTTACATCCCATTCCCGCTCTTTTTGTTATATTTGATTTTTTTGTCTTTTTCATATAATAAGCCTGAAAAAGAATAAAATAATGCTATGGTACAATGGATAGAACGAGTATCAAGAAATAGATGCACTAGTTCCTGGGATTGGAACAATCCTATGCTCAATGCAAGGTGGCGGAAACTGGTAAGCGATACTCAGAGGAATGTTCCATCCATGGGTAAAAGGGTGTCAAGTCACGATAGCTAAGTGCATGCAATGGTTAACTTGTATAGATAGACAAGGTCAAAAGTTGGCTTAAACATTGAGTCCAAATGAAGCCGGCTAAAGGCCAGGATAAACAAGTAGCCAATATGCAATGTAGTAATACAACTCAAAAACACCAGGGAGCCTCTAGGGTAAAAGCCAGAAAAATGATAGTGAGGAAGAAGAAGAATGAAGCTTCAACACATAAGTCATGGCGGGACTAAAGAGGACTCCCGAGCCTACATAAAACGCAGCATGGGCAACAAGTGATAGCGAGGAACTAACTAGGAAGCCCATGTAAAGGAAGGCTCTACCACCGAGTCATGATTAAATAATCGGCGAGTGAAATGGGTGTAATACTCATGACCTGATGGGATCGACCCTATGGCAAGTGATCAGAATGGAGGCTAGTATGAAAAATGCAATGGAAAGTGGATTCCCTAACCTATATGCCAGTGAAGATCATATACCTGCCATGACGGGTCAGCAGTCATGGATCAAAAACTGGGAAAAATCTCAAATTCGTCAAAATGTACCTGAAAATATACCAATCTGGGCACTTCCAAGCATCCGGGTTATGCAGCTTAAGATAGATTGAAAAAATAAGCATAACAAATTTTTGCAAAAATTTTCAACTTTTTGGGCATAAATAGACAAATTACCTCATATTTGGTTCATTGTTACATTGTTGATTTGGGAAAAAGTGCTCTGGAGAAAAAGCCTCTTTCATCAGAACAGGAGCAACCGACCGTCAATCTTCACTGAATTTGTCAGGTAAGCTCATCAACCATCCTTGCTATTCATTTTGTCCATTCATAAATTAAAATTTAGGAATTTTCACCGTAGAATCTCTTGCTAAAAATCACGGGTTTGCGCATACGCGGGTTGGTAATGACCAAGTCGCGTATACACGCGACTGTGCACAAATAAAGTCGCGTATGCACAACCCAAAATCAAAAATGCGTAGCTAATGAACGAATTATTGAAATTTTGCAGGATGACCATATCATGGAGAGAGCGTGAACACAGTGCTATAGACAATGAAGTCATGCAGGACCAAGTATCACTGAATATTCTTCGGAATTGCGGATTGCTCAAGTTTTTCAAAATGCCAAATATGAAGAGTAATGTCCGGTTGCTCGAAATGCTTGTGAACTATTGGGAACCGGAAGAAGACTGTTTCATTATAGATCAGATGCCCATACGCATCGAAGTGGAAGATATATATTTTATTACTGGAATGTCCCGGAGGGGGGAGCCAGTAGACTTGCACGGTAAGCCTTTGGGAGAGCTAACTGTGGAAGATTACGTCCACGTGTACGACGTAGAGGGTTCCAAGAAAGTTGGAACTCAAATTGCTATCAAAGATCTACGAGACTTGCACATGAAAATCCTCCTTTTTACCATTGGGAGAGTAGTAGGATCAGCTTCTCTACACCAGGCATCCAGGATGAAAATGAGTATAGCAGTGGAATGCTTAACTCATGTATATGATTGGTGCATAGCTCTACTGATGAACATGAAGCAACAATTGACTTCTATCTGAAAAACAAAGACAAAACATTTTGGATATGGTACAATTTTGATGACATTCTTCTTTGAGAAGATTCCAGCGCTAAGACCCAGAGTGATCTCTACCATCAGTAGCCCGAGAGACCCAAGAATTTCCCGCTGGGCAGACATGATGAAGAGATTGGGGGGAAGTGAAGTTCCCCAGACCACTTGGGATGATGAGTTCTTCCAATGGTGGAGAGAACAAATCATCGTTGTGGATGACTATCCCTATGTCGGGATGGACTTTTGTGGTGATCCAGATCTTGTCCTTCCACTAGGCGCGGCATGGGGTGCAGTCGGTAAGTTTGCAATTTTTGACTTATATATTTTTTTTGAATTTTTTCAATATTTATGAAAAAATGTGAAAAACAAACATGTTTTTTTATTGGATTCAAATGACTTAAAATTTTAAAATGATCATGAAACAGATATTGGACCAGTTCGACCTGAGGGTTACCCGCGACATAAGCGTCGCAGGGGTGAGGCAGATACAATAGATTTAGATAGGACCCTCCAGGCTATACAGAGGAACTTGGAGGGGTTAACCCGCCAGGTACCTATGGCTGCAGTGGAAGATCTGCCTGAAGCCATCCAGAGACGGGTGGTAGGAGTACCCCGTGACTAGGTACGGTTATTCCGCCGAGTCGCCACTGCGATCGTGTTCTATAGGAACACAACTTCTGGGCAGGGACCTCAGGAATAGATAGATATGATGTATCAGATGACTGTATATTTTTTGAGACTGAACATGATCGGGGGCATAAGCCCAATTTTTTGTATGACTTATGGATCCAAATTTTGTATAGTTTTTTGAACACTCTGATGATATATATACAACGATGTTTGATGTGATGTGACAAATGTATCAAAATTTATGATGTTTTTGATGATTATATTTTATTGTATGCAATGATTAATATGCCAATCAATTGCTTGATTAGCTAATGAGTCTGCCAACCAATTGTCAGCTCGAGGAATATGAATGAAAGTTAAAAATTGAAATGATCTTTGTAACAAGCGTACCCTCAAGAACAACCGGAGTAAAAATGGATCTCGAACCCAATAAGTATTGTTCAACTGCGACACCACCAGCTGAGAGTCCAAGAAAACCACCAACGAATCAACACCCAAAGATATTTCCTCCGAGAGTAGATAAACAACTGCAGTGTATTCTGCTATGTTATTGGAAGCAGGACCAATGCAGACCCCTCTTGATACTAACAGCTGACCGGATGGATAATGAAGCACCCACGCCGCGGAAGCTAAGTTCCGGGTGTGTCTACTAGCACCATCAGCGAAACCAAAATGACTCATGACATCCGACACAACCTGCCAAAGAAAATCAAAAACATCACCAACCCATCAAAGATCGAAAAAAACCAGATATGTACAAAGTAAAACTACTATATACAAAAGAAACATGCCAGGCCAAAGCCTAGGCATAATACTTTTTCAAATAGAGCCCATTTGTGGGCTCCGGCAACTCGTTCCCTTCAAAATCAACCAGGGTATATGCTCCTTTCTTAAGGACTTTTTCAACGATAAAGGGGCCATACCACATAGACTTAAACTTTCCTACCCCCAGGGCATATTTTTCTTGGGCATAGACCAAAAAAAGGTCACCTTCCGAAAAAACCCTAGGCTTGACCGCCTTATCGTACTGAACTTTAACTCGGTTTTTATGCGCTTCATTCATCGTGGCGGCATCCCGACGCTGCTCATCGAGATGTTCCAGATGAAGGAGACGTTCTTCAAAACCAGAAGTGTCAGGAAGAAGTTCAACAGCTAACTTAAGAGAAGGAATCTCACATTCAATGGGAAATACGGATTCCAACCCGTGCACTAGCTAAAACGGAGTAAAGCCAGTTGCAGTTTTCACTGACGTCCTGTATGCCCAAAGTGCAGGATATAGCATAATATGCCAGTTGGATCTAGCTTTATCAATTGTCCTTTGAAGAATTGTCTTCAATGATTTATTCACGGCTTCCACTTGCCCATTGGCTTGAGGATAATACGGAGATGAATGCTCCTGCCGGAAACCTAATTTTTGAGCCAACTCAGCCATCATGCTATTCTGAAAATGACTGCCATGATTAGTGATAATCTCTCTAGGAATACCAAAACGAGCAATAACCTGGTTGAAAAGAAAAAGAGCTGCAGTCTCACCATCATTCCAAAAATTAGGTATAGCCTCGACCCACTTCGTAAAGTAGTCTACTGCTACAATAATGTACTTGTGACCTTTAGCCGAAGGCGGGTTACAAGTAGTATAATCAATACCCCACTTTGTAAAGGGACTGACAGTAATGACTGGAAAAAGCGGAGCTGGATGAGCGCGCATTTTTCGAGTATAAACTTGACACGGATGACACTTTTTGACCGACTCCATACAATATTTGAAAATCGAAGGCCAAAAGTACCCAGCACGCAAGATCTTTTGGGCTGTAGCAAGCCCAGATAAATGACCACCACAAGCTCCACTGTGGCAATCATTCAGCACAACCTCAGCTTCTTCGAGAGTTAAGCAACGTCTCAGGATTGAATCAACCCCTCGACGGTATAAAGCATCACCAATAACCAAGTAATTCTTAGCCAAGTGACGCAACTTACGACGCTCATCTTTCGAAAAAGTAGAGGGAAACTTCACAGTCTGGAGATACACAATTATATCTCCATACCAAGGATCCTGCGGAGAGATAAGAAACAAATGTTCATCCAGGAAGGATTCATCATAAATCATTTCTTCCCCACAGGGCAACTCGGAGATCAATTCCACAAAAACTAATAATTTCTTGGACTTGGCAGACATAAAATCAAGATCAAATTCCTGCAAAATCACAATCCATCTATTATATTTGCCCCCAATCACTCGCCTACTGAGGACAAACTGAAATGGATTGGCTGCTGTCAAAACATAAGTTTTTTGTAGAATAATGTAATGCCGGAGTCGTTGTACAACATGAACAGCTACTAAAGCTAACTTTTCTATCGGAGTGTAACGGAGCTCAGGTCCTACCAATCCTCGACTAAGATAGTATATAACATGCTTTGCAAGAGCATCATCTTCCTGAACCAGAACCATACCAATAGTAGATTTTGCTGCTGCTAGATACAAAAGGAAATCCCTGCTATAATCAGGTGGAATCAATAAAGGAGCAGAGGTCAATTCTTTTTTCAAAGCATCGAATGAGCGTTGAGTGAAGTCATCCCAAAGAAATGGAACTCCCTTCTTCAACAATCTCATAAATCCCTTGGTAACTTCAGCATAATTTACGATAAATCTCCGAAGAAAATTAGACTTTCCTTGTAGACTTTGAAGTTGACGAACAGAGGACGGGGGAGGCAACCGAAGTATTGCCTCAACCTTGAAGGGATCTACCCTTATCCCTTTCCTAGACATAATGAATCCCAATAACCGATTGGATGTAACCGCGAAAACGCACTTGTTCAGATTCAACCTAATCTTATAGAAACGACATCGTTCAAATATTTGACAGAGGTGAGCAGGATGATCCATCCTCTTTCGAGATTGAGCAGCTAAATCATCCAAATACGCCTCGATAATGTTTTTGATGTCATGGAAGGCATATGACATGGCCCGCTGAAACGTAGCCCCAGCATTTTTAAGACCAAAAGGCATCTTCTTGTATGCAAAAGTACCCCAGGGACAAATAAAGGCAGTCTTATGCTGATCTTCAGGACGGATAGTAATCTGATTATATCCGGAGAAACCGTCCATGAAGGAGAAAATTTCGTTACCGGCACACTCATCGATGATCTGATCAATAAATGGTGTGGGGTAATTATCTTTAGGACATGCTTTATTAAGGTCTTTGAAATCAATGAAAACTCAAATTGTTCCTTGTTTTTTATCTATGGGAACAGGGTTTGAAACCCATTCAGTCAAAGGAACAGGGAAAATGAATCCCGCCTTAAGCAGCTTCTCCACCTCAGCTTTGATAGCTGCTGCCTTCCTAGGATTGACCGGACGAAGTTTTTGCCTCACAGGCTTAGCATTTTCGTAAGTCTTGATCTCATGCTGGACAATAGATGGATCTATACCAGGCATTTCCTCATAAGACCAAGCGAATACATCCCTATACTCTTTAAAGAGCTCGGTGTAAATCTGAATCTCTTCAGGGGAACATTCAGCTCCGATGAAGACATTCTCAATAATATTGGGATCCCTAGAAATGTTCACCGGGATAGTTGGAGAAATCACAGCCATGTTCCCTTCAGCATAAACCTGTGTTGGTGCTAAAGGGTTCAAGACTGGGCGAACAGGACCAGGAGACGGAGGACTTGGAAAACTCATTTCAAATTCGCTCAAATCAGGTAAAAAGTAAGACCGATGATGAAAATCATCCCACGGTCTATCTATACCAGTCATAGCTTCCAGGATGGCCTCTTCAGATGGAAGAGTGGTATCAAGGAAATCCTGGGCAGAAGAAGAACTAAGTGCCCAAGCCGGAGCCACATAGCCATCCAACTCTTCCGGTGAAAGAGGAGCTGGGATGGACTCTGCGGAGTCAACAATAGACTGATAAGCAATCTCAGCTGCAGACATAGGAAATGCCATTCCACCCACTTGACCTTCCGCTAATGTGGCGGTAGGGGAAGGTAAGGTCCAAGGGTCTGAAAAATAATGAGTTCTGAAGAACTCTCTTCGAAGAGGAGCCTTGGAGGATGAAATTGCATTTATATGAACCGTAGGAGGAGGAATATCGAAATTACCCATCAAGGAAGAATACATTCCAACCCCTAAATTCTCAACAGGCACCTTAGTATTATCCAACTTTGGAACAGTTGAGTTAGTAGAAGCATTCAGGTCTACAGGAGGACAGTCTAGTTGGTCCACTGTAACAATCCTCCCTTCGTGAGGGAAACAAATAATCCGAAATAATGAGGATGCAATGGCATCCATCTCATAAATCCAGTTTCTCCCCAACAGAAGGTTGTAGTCCAAGCTTGCATCAACTACCTCAACCTCTATATTCATAGTTTTTCCCCCAACACAGATAGGTAAAGCTGGGACAATACCATGTGGTCTATGAGAATGGCCATCAAATGCAGCCAGAAGAGTGGTAGATGGAACAGCTTTGGGAGATCCAGTCGTCTTCCAACATGTGAGAGACATCATGCATGTGGAAACACCCTCATCAAAAACCGTCCGAAAGATATTTCACTTTCGGTACGATGATTTAATATGAAAAGCCATATGATGGGGGAGTCTCTTCTTAAAATTAGTCATATCAAATGTAATCAGAAGAGAATTTTTCGGACCAATAGCCCCAATGGCAGTGAGCAAAGCACTGCGCTGAGCCGGACAAGACTGGAGCACCTCTAAAGCCGACATGGCACAAGGACTCTGTGCCAGATCTTCCACAATATAGTAGTTCTGGGCAGCCCTAGCATTTGGATTAATCATCGAACCCTTAGTAGATGCTTTGGGCATCCGAGGTATAGGCTCAATAGTAGGCCTCGTAATATGAAGCGGCTCAGTAGCATCAGGAGCATCCTTAGCTTTCAAAGACTCTTCTCCACCATAATCATGGGATCTCGTAGTGACATCCACGTGAGCACTCATCATGAATATGTTTGATGGAATTTCCCCTTCCTGGGTGCCCCCAGAGGAAGCCCCAGGATTTTGATTCACGCCAAAAAATAGTTGTTTCCCTTGGGGAAAAGGGTTTGTTAACATAGCTTGGGAACTGGAAGAACCCTGCTGAGCTAACAAGCGCCGCACATCATGAATTTTAGGGCAAAGGTGTGTGAGATGGTCTCTAGCACACAGATTGCATGGAAACTTCACTTTCTTTTTATCCCTTTGACCCTCACCAACATGCTCGTTGGTTTTATTTTCATTACCCTTCCCATTCTTGCCCTTTTTCTTATTATTTTGTCCCTTCTTCTTCCCTTCGGATTGTTGATTTCCTTTGGGATCGGAAGTTTGGATAGCATTTATCGACAAAGATTGGGAAGGCGATGACTCAGCAGGCACAGCCTGACCAGAAGGAGCAAATTGCAAAGACAACTGCTGCAATTGAGTAAGCAGGCTGGTTGCACCACTATTGATCGACCCGATAAGTCCATCACCATGAGGACCAGGCTTAGTTTTGGATAAATCTAATTTGGAGCGAGGAGCATTGGGCAAATATTTATGAAGGACCCTAGACTGAGTATATATCAATTCAAGCTGCTGGGCCCTAAAAATGGCCTGTTCCTCAGAAAATGCCCCAGACAAGGATACATCTTTAGAAATGTCTGACTGTAGAGATTTCAGAAACCATTCCAAAAGAAATTCTCCTGGAATATGAGCTTTAATAAGCCTCTTCCTTCTCCGTCATTCCTGAATGTGGTCTGAAATGTGGGTTGCGTCGTCCTGTTTAAAATTAGCCAGGAGTTCAGTCCCGGCATCATAACGGACGGGCAACTGGAAATGATTTAGAAATGTAACAGCCAGTTCTCCAAATGTAGCAAAACTGCCCCTATTTAGCTCAATATACCATTTGGCAGTGTTTCCAGTTAGGGTGCATTGAAACAATCTCAACCTAATCGAATCATCGATCAGGGAGTTAGATGAACACCATAAATGGAAGGTGGTGATGTGATCAGCTTGATCATCTCCATTCTTACCTTAAAACTTTGGAATTTCTGAAGGAATTTTGGTGGGAACCGGAGGCCACCCCGGACTGTACCGGATCGGATCATTCGTCAATTTCGACAGATCTGGCAAGTTTAACGTTGCCAGAAAAGGTAAATGAGGCGGAGCCTAAGGATTCCATCCTTGATAGGATGAATTCCTAACATTCTGAAAAGAATACCCTGGATTTGATGAGGCACCAGGTTTCCAGAAAGAACTCGTAGAAAAAGGAGAAGAACCTCCTCCCAACGTAGAGTTACCTAAGACTGGACCAGTTCCCCCCACTGAAGTATGAAATGAAGAGGAAAGCCCCTGATAGGGGTTCCAGACATCAGAAAAAGGGGAAAAGTTCTGATAAGCACTCGACGAAGGGAAAGAAGCATTCCCTTGGTGACCAGCGTAAAACTGATTCCCTGCCCCCGCTGTAGTGAATACAGGGTTCCGACCTCCAGACCAAGGGTTGAAACTCTGAGTCTGAGAAGTAAACAGAAAGGATCCTAAAGAAGGATTCGAACTAGGAATATGTCTAGTCCCGAAGGGGAACCCTTGAAAAGAAGCTGATCCACTAGCCATGGAAGACATGGGTGTAGATCTAGCTGCAGAAGCGAAAAAGGAAAAAGAAGGAATCCCACTAGTGGGAATTCCAAAACAAAAGGGACCAGATTGAGAAGCACGTGCTTGGGTGAAACTAGAGCCAAACACAGTAGTACTAGAAGCAATCGAAGATATAGCAATAGTGCCTCCCCCTTCAACAGAAGCAGGAGTCTGAATGCTTGCATCACTCACAACAGAAGCCTCATTCCCAGTCGCGGCCATCGAAAGGTATGAATAATACGGAGGATCTTCCGGTCTCTTTGAGTTAGGTCCGATGTATTCAACAACGAATGGATAATCATGAGGAAGAGGAGATGGAAGTGACACAAATGGTTCAGGTACTTCCTCTATTTTAACTTCTTCTTCCTACGGAAATAAAACTCGCGAGGTGAGCGGAACGCTCCTCTTGGAACCAACACCGGAACTAATTCCAAAACCTTCAGACCCTTATGGAGGATCTCTCTCCACTGCGTCAGACGCCATAGGGTGATACTCACCTGCTAAACTACTCCTACGCCTTCTTGAAGAAGGCTCTGAACTCTCGGGAGATAACCCCCGGATTCTCCTCGATCGACGAGGTGCTTGATCAGCCACTTTAACAAATTTTAATTAGACTCAAAAAATATAAAGCTAGGCAAGCTAGGAGCAAAGAGCACTCACTACAAAAAGAAATCCCTGAGATACAAGCAAGCAAACAACCTTCAGGTATTTCCGCTCCGGGAGATTAGGACCGGACACCAAAATACAAGAAAGCGAAATATATGACCTCCCGAAAGTAGTCTGGGATAATTACGGCCCAGGAATACTAGCGAAGGTAACAGAAATAGTTACGACGAACTCCTAACGATAGCCTTTGCCAGCACAAGTACCCAAGCTTTGCAAGGGCACCCCCCAGAAGTACTGCTGAAAGTGATACGACGTCTGCCTCAGGTACCACGGGTATTCCCCCCCGCAGTCACCTATGTGGAACCTAGGAGTGGTAACTATGGGCACCAATCCGTGTCAGAAGCCGGGCGGAATGGTCTTGAGGTCAGATTCAGCAAATCAGAGAGGGGGTATCTCTCTTCTCCGCCTTCACTTCCCCTCGCGCTTGACTCTCTGGAGGAGAGCTTTCCAGTCCACCTAACAGAGTTGGATTTCGCTCAATTAATCAACTTCTATGTTTTGTTTGAGCGGCCTTGGAGAGTTAACTCTCCACTCACCTAATCCAGGGCCCTACAACCTAGCTAGTTGGTGTATGACACTTAAAAAACTTGTTATTTGCTTTTAAATTATATCGCTTATTTTAATTGGCTATTATGTTAAGTCAAAGGGATACGGAAATGAAACTTTTGGTGTTTTGACGCAGAAAATAAATTAATAAAAACCAAACTACATGCAAATGCAGTAATTGTCTTTCGATGAAAAGCAACTTCTACACAGGTTCTACGAGACTAAAAATTTTTATTTTTCTTTTCAGATAACAAACTTCACACTCACAAAAACTATGAAAATGACTAAATGCTTAAGTGCACCTGATGCAAATCACTAAGAGCATGCAAATTCTAAGATGCAAAATCTACTAAAGCAGAGAGAAATTTCCCAAAGATCCTTCAGTTTTATCTCTTTTTGGTTGTCTAGAAAGCTAGTTCCCAAAATCAGAAACTCTTAGTATAAAGACACCAAAATCGCTTGAAACAAGAGGAAGAAACCAATGACAACTCCTTTCCAAAATCAAGTCGAAAACCAAAGGCAAGAAACCTCAACAAACCTTCAAAAGATGCAACGAAACGAAAACAAAAATGAAAAACAAAAGCAAACAACAAAACAAAATGTTTTTTAAGCTTTTGAATTTTATAAAAAGAAAGAGCTCGAAGAGACCAAGAAAACTATCAAATCCCAAACGAAACAACTCTGAATTTCAAGAAAAAACTTCAAAAATGCTCCAAATCTTATAGGGCTAGCTAGTAGCAAGATTTATATGAGCAAAAGAATACAATAAACTCAATCACTCAGCCTAGAAGAATAGTACAACCTTGCAGCAAACAAAAACTTCAAAGAACCAAGAAGGACTCTTCAAAAATTGCAACAAGACCTAGTCAACTGAACTCAAGAAAACCAACCAAGAAATGGAAAAAAATCGAAGTGCAAAGCAAGACACAAAGGTAGGAAAGAGTAAATGAGTAGAGGCTCTCTGTCCCGATGAAGCAGAACAACCAAGAATCTCTAGGAAGAGATCTTGGTACTCGAACCAGAAATGCAAGCGCAAGAAACAAAATTTGCTAGATAAGCTAGCTTTCAACCAAACAAGAGAGAGAAAAGACCCAAGACCACTTTCACCACAATCCAGAGGATGTAAAGACACTGTAGGAACAAGTCTCCACAGGCAGACAAGACTAAAAAGCCAAGAAACCTAAAATTTCAAAATTGACCCAGATATATGCGACTTGATAGTTTTGAAACAAGCGTGCATACGCGACTGTGTTAAAGGAAACCTGCGTATACACGAATCCCTTTAACAAAAACTACGTGTATACGCATCTGTGTGTAGACAAACCCGCGTATGAAAAGGTAAATAATGAAAATTAAAAAATATCAAGCTTGGATAAGGAACCAGGTCTTCAGTCTGACTGAGAAACTCACACACAACCATACTTGAATGCAAAAAACTAGATAACAACGATAGCAGAACTCACCCGTAGTCCTACGTTCGATGTAGATCCTGCGGGGTCCAAACCCCCAGCAACCCTTCTTCCTCTCCAACCTGGATAACAAGAAATAATGTGCACGGAAACCTAGTTGTACAACATATACTTCTCCTTAACGTTAGTGTAATCCATGTGAAACATTATATAAACCATAATAAATGCTTAAATGATAATCTTTTCACACATATAAATAAACATTAACACATAGGTTCAGGAACAAGATGGTTCTTCATTATTACGAACAGCATGTACAGTAGTAAAAGTGGAGAGATCACCTGAATCCTTCCACGATCTTCGAACAGACCGTCGTCTGGATCCATCCCACCCTTGCCTCGTTAAGATACTTTCAAGACTTGTGCACTCGAGATGGCATATAAATGGATGAACATCTCCAGGAAACAAGGGTTTCTTGTATAAATCTGGGAAAGTGCAGGAGGCACGGGGAATCAGACTTGAATTGGGATTCCAACAGAGTATAATGTCTATAAAATTTCTCTCTCCCTTAGGCCATGCACATGAGGGGCTTTTATACTCCCTCAAAGTAGTTTCAATCAGTTGGAAACAGTTGGCCATGTGCTGGGGTGGTTGAACTACTGGAGTAACCATCAACCCAACCCGAAAATAGGGATTTTTTATATATTTTTTAATGGTTTTAATGGCATACGCAGAAAAGTACATGTGGACTCGCGTATACACGCGGAAAAGTCTGGGCATACCCGCGTATGGGAATTTTAACACTGTTTTTTAGTGAATTTTGTTCAAGTTTGTAGGAATGGGTGCCCAAAGCCATAAAGACAATCATGAATCACATGAGGGTGAAAAATGATGCTATAACACTACCCTTTCTTGATGATCAACAAACAAACAAGCATCTTATTCATTAATAACTGCTGGTTGTTCCTGTTTTACACCTTCATCTTCGACATCATTTTAAAAAAATATGGCAGCAAATTGTTCCTCTGGTTTATCATACTCTTCAGAAAAAACTATGTGTGTTCTTGAAATGTAATCTCAGCAATGACTAAAATATCTTCCCTATGCAATTCAAATGAACAACAATCCATATTATACAAACTTTATGAACTTATGGTTGCAAGAGAAGACCCTTTAAAAACAGATTTTGCATCATCCGACGGATCAAACACAATCTGCTTCTCCTGTCTAATGTCTTGCAATTATGGGTAATCTTGATCACATATGATTCCACTGCCTAAGGTTTCCCTTTGATCACACAAAGACTGGAAAAGTTGCTGCAAATCTTCGGATGGAATATGACTACCATCATTACGATCCTGCTTGATTTATTTTCAGCAAAGGGAGAAAATATTGTTTGATGACAAGTATCCTAATTAACATGACAACTATCTTCCATAATTTCTTCATGATAAGAAGGCAATTCATTAAGGGCTTCTTTGATTTCATCGTCCATTAGATCCTCATCATCAATATCAATTCCCATGGTTGAAAAAAGGTTTTCAAGATTTCCACAATTTTTTTTAACCAACACTATAGAAGAGTATCTTTCGTTATAATTTACACAAAATGCTGAGTAGAAATCTTCAAGGGTGTAAATGCTAGCATATGGTAAACTTTCATACCAATATCTTGCTTTTTTTTCTAAGGTTACCATAAACATATTCATGAGACAATCTTCAGACAATTCAACCCCAAGTTTACGTGTATGTATATGAAAAATAATCAGATGTAGAGTAGCATCATTTCCTTCTTCATCTTTAAATCTTGGCAGATATTTCTGCCAATCTATGCGAGGAACACGATCTGGAAAGCCAGGAATATGAGCACGATTCATAAGGGCATACCTTGCAGATTGTGGATGCATCTCAAGACAGTGGAGTCGCCAAACAGTTCTTCAGACAATTGAGTCTCCAACCAGTGTAGTCGTCATGAAATTTTTGAGCTCTACATTCAGTTGAGAATGGAGTCGCCAAGTGAATGATGCAAATCCTTTCCGTGTCTGTCCTCTGTTCACCATGAGAGAGCAGATTTGATCATTGTCGTTCTTCCGGGATATTTGCTCGAAGCTTTCGCCTCTCTGGAAATGACACCAAAATGTTATCACTTAGAGAATACCCTGGTTGCGAGAAAAACACTAAGGTAACCTCAAACCGCTTTGAGGTTGAAAGCTGACCCTTCAACCTGGAGAAGGATCTCTCCCTAAAATTCAGCTACCAAAGGTCACAGTGGTAGAAGGTTTGCAAAGAAAAACTGAGGTTGGTTGGATTGTAGAAAAATTTCACCTTTGGGCATGGAGTCTGACACAATCAACTTTTATATGATCATAGGTGTAGTGAGCAAAATTCACAAAAGTGAGATAGTAACAATTCCTTTTACGATTTTAGGAAATTGGAGAATAGCAAAGAAAATCAGTGTGATAGTTAGGTGAAAAACAAGTAATAAATATCTAAAGATAAATAAACTTGGAGCATAGAAATATGAATCCCAATTTCAAACCACTTAGTATTCAGATATTGAAGAAGAAATAAGACCAAGAAACAAACAGGGAATTGTAAACACAAGAATTTTTGTAAACTGCTCACATAGACTGCTTTATTATAATATGATCACACAATACATAAAAGTGGCTATCTTTCAAAAGTTCCAACCCTTTTTCATTCCTCAGAAACTGTTTATATAGAAAATACAATAGCTAAAATAGGTTTCTAGGTCATCCTTAATTACAAAATCTAAAAATAACAGTGTATTTTATCAAATACATGCATGTAAAATATCTTCCAAACCTATTTGTATCTAAATATCATGCTGTTGTTGGAGTCATGGTTGGAGATAAAGATCACCAAGTCGAATTTGATGAGGTGGCATCCAATTCAACAGCTGCCCATGAGCTTTTTCCTCACGAATTCTTGAAAAATAGGGTCCTAAGATCCCTTTGAAACTCCAAAACCGCGATAGCTATTAGAAAACCGAGAGATGTTTTTTTTAAATGGGTCGGTTACGGACAAAAATCTCTTTAGGTTTTGTAAAATTCGTTCTCATTTGTTTGGAAAGCGTTTCCGAAATTACTGTGTTGTACAAGAAAAACAGAGTTTTAACTGACAATTTTTACAAAAATTCGCTGCTACTCCCGCTGTCAGTGCATTTTCCTCTTTTCTTTTTTTAATTTTCAAACACACAATAATGCTGACACTCCCGTTGTCAGTGCCTTAACCCTGTTTATTACAAATTGGCGCTGACACTCTCGTTGTCAGTGCTTTAACCTTGTTTATTACAAATTAGCGCTAACAATCCCGTTGTCAGCGCTTTAAAAATTATAGATTAAAAATGTGATAACACCTTCCAACACATGCTTCGACTCTTGTTACAACATACACCAACTCACCCGTTCTCCTTTGGGTCGCGGTCACATGATTCCCTAGTGACCAAGCGCGCTCGCTCGAAGTGGGCCACTAAACCGATGATCACGATCACGATTGAATATCAAATATCAATGACCCTGGGCTCATGAGGTGCCAATGAACCTCGATGTCGATCGACTCCTATTTCACTTGATAGTCAGTGGTTGGTTAAGGGGCATCGGTCGGGTAGCACTATTAGGCGTGAGCCAAGGTCTCTAATGATCCCACCTTCAGAGCTGGATGGCCTGTGATTGGTCCAGTCTCGTGGGTCCCTCTTGGTTCAACTGTCTCAATCTCTTGGTCCTTGCCAACGTGGACCCTTCCAATTGATGATCAAAGATCAACGACACTAGTTTCGCCCTCATATTTTGTGGTGACCATGTTCGTCGAGGTCATGAACCAAACCGAACTAAATCAACCAAATCAACTTTCATTATTAGACAATTTTGAGGCCTGGAAGGTTGAGAATTTTACTCCATTTATTCCTATCAGAAAATTGTAGTTTGTAAAGATACAATATTCACAATACCAAAGCTCGACTCAGAAAGAAAATATGTTCGGCTGATGAGGATTGCACATTCATCCAAGATCCTCCTGCATCACATACCCATCACCCGAACAAAATCTGGATTGGCATGTTAAGCCTTTTCTATATTATTTTAATGCTTAGAGAGTGATATTGATGATGAAGATCTCAATATAGTCAATGATTTCGACGATATGTAGGTATTTATTGTAGCATGATTTTCTGGGGCCTTAGGCCTTGTTACTTGCTCATTAATTCATGAATTTGTATATGTATTCTAAATTATAATGTTAAACTTAAATGTTTTTTTTCAAAGTTTTAGTATAATTTTCTAAATACACACACACACATAGAGTGGGCCTAATGGTTAAGAGCACGTGTTTCCTCGTAAGAGGTCACAAGTTCGAACCCAGAGGCGGGTAGAGTATGTATGCCTTTGTAGATTTTAGCAGTCAAATCGCTGCGCAGAGGTGGGTCACTTGTCCCACAAACAAGGGGATCTCATACATCAATTTTTTGTCTGGTTTGACCATGACCTTAAAATTGGATTATTATTATTATTATCACGTTTCCTTGTTTCCTGATTTTTGGGGGTCAAGTTTCTAGTGGTTCCCATTTTAGATATGTGTTTCCATTTCCCCGTATCATGCAACTTATAGTTAGACTCATTGCTGAATGCTTCACTCTTCTTTCATATATTTAAATACTCGGTTTAAATGTCATGCAACATGGTTATATAAAAAATTGTGGAAGCATCACTAGCTTCTTTGCTTCTTTTGGGAGGAGCTCAACATAGAATGATAGGAGAGATTCATCTTCATTTGTAGTAACTTGACTGCTCCCTAGAATTGCAAAAGACCCCCCCATAGCTGTAAGTACTTCATGTTATTAGTCAGCTTTTGAGATACTTTATTATGATAGATGGGGAAATTACATAACTTATTTGTTTAAATATTTTTCTATATTCCTTGTAATACTTTATTCCTTGTAACTTTGTAGTTAGCTCAGACATCGTTAAACACTCCTTTTAGGCCATTCGCTTGATAGATTTAGCAGTTCTATTGACTGCATTTCCATCATTATGGACATTAATATCTCTCTTTTTCATGCCAATTTGAGATGTTTTATATTTGGCTCAATCCCATCCAGTTGAGGTTCTATAAGAGTTATGCTGTTCCCTTAAAACTAAGAACATTGTAGTTTGGTTGCGATCTTTTTCATTTTATATGAATGCCTATTTTTCATGAGAGCACTTAATGGATATGGAGGATTTTATGGCAGATTCTATCCGGGGACTGCAGATGCACTTAGGTTTGCAAGCTCGGAAGTATATATTGTCACAACTAAACAGGTAATCTCTTCCAGATTGTGACTGAAATGTTATAAATTGAAGCTTGTGTGAAGTGTATGGTTTTTTTATAATCCAATGTAGACTACTTTTACTTCATGTACGACATTAACAAGGCATGATCTATTTTGTAGATTCTTCTGAGGTGAATATTTTGAAGGTCAGCCTGCAAATAAGTTCTTGGAAAAATGTAGTGTTGTCTCAGGTCTGACTCACTGTCATAAGCATGCATGCATGACTTATTGTAGGCTGTACTGCAGGGTAATAGATGTAGCAGTGAAGTTT
This sequence comes from Pinus albicaulis, assembly GCA_034641835.2. Classification (NCBI taxonomy): domain Eukaryota; kingdom Viridiplantae; phylum Streptophyta; class Pinopsida; order Pinales; family Pinaceae; genus Pinus; species Pinus albicaulis. The sequence continues at coordinate 15,540 of JAXQQM020061930.1, read as the reverse complement.
GAGCGAAGTTTATAGTTTTTCACAATTCAATGCAATATCCTTTGACTTATGTATGGATTTCGCAGGGCATGATCTATTTTTTAGGTTCAGTCTGAGAGATGAATATTTAGGTCAGCTTGCAAATAACTTCTTGGAAGTATACAGTGTCATCTCAGATATGAGTAATTGTCATAAACATGAATTCATGACTATTGGTAGGGTGGTCTGCAGGACAATGGATGTAGCCCAAAGTGAAATTGAAATGCTCGACTCTGATCATTAAATGCTAGATCCTTATAAAGCTAGCTTAGTGAATTTAAAGGATTGTTGTTAACCATATCATTATCAGTATACAGGAGCATTCCCACGTAAGTAAACCATTTGTAAGATACCCCCTTGGAATACCTCAAATTTCCCCCCTTAAAATTTCCGAGTTTGTTTGTGTTTTTCACTGAGGTAGTTTGTCAAACTGTTTGTATACATATGGTTGTAGATGCATTCTTTATGTGATTTAATTCAAATAAACATACACTGTATGATTTATACTAAGCCTAGAAGCATACAAACTACTGATATACGTCTGCTACAGCAATACATCTAAGCATAAATAGCCATTTCATTAACCTGACATAAGAGATTACAGTGAGCATTATAATAGAGGAACATTGTATAGACTTTAACAACACAGTCCTTAATACAACAGTCACTTCCTTGAGCATCTTTAGCGCTATAGTATTCAGGTATATGGCCCCCAGAATAACTATGATTTTATCAACAGCTACAGCAGTGAGGAAACAAATGGTAAGGAGCTTGGTTTCTCCACTAGTGGTCTGGTTACCTCTGCTACAGGCAACGGTACATTTCTCAACAAGTAACTCAGCCTCAGAAATGGAGAGCTAGGAATGTCATACAACTGTAGGATTCAACCCCAAAGATGTAAAAAGACTCGGCTCTCTTGGAATGAACACAACCCACCAACAGATATTTATTTCAATAGCAATTCGACCAACAAAGGGAAGATACTTCGCCCCTTCAGAAAGACTGATATCGGCCTTCTTGAAAGCTTCAGGCTCGGCCAACAACAATAAAGATGAACTCGCCCCCCTTTAGAGGTGAAACTTAGCCCCTTTTTATACCAGAACTCGGCCTTCTACAAAATGGCAGAACTCGACCCTCCGAAAGTGATAGAACTTGGCCTCTTGGAATGTGTGAAATCAGTTTGTCAAGAGAATATAGTATACCAAAAGTTAAAATCAACCATTAACTCCTCTGAGTTACTCCTTTCTGCTCATGACTTCTTCGTCACCAACAATGTGTAATATCCCCAATTTTGTTTTTTCATCCGAGGAGGTCAGCAGAGATCCTTGGGGTGGTGCTAAGCATAGCACAATTTTGCAACCCGGGTGTTGGAGGCAATTTTGTTATGGGAGACATGGGGGCTTAGGAGAATAGGAGAAATTTCAACCTTGGTGGAATGTGGAGACCACAAAAGGAGGCAATTCGACCCCTAGAGATAATTCACACTTGTGGAGGAAGAGAGAGAAAGAAGCGGGGTGCGAGTTAGTGGAAAATGGGGTCCACCAAGGGAGAGAGGACCAACTTCTATAAATAAGCCAAGGAGGCCTCTATTTGGGACCTTTTGACTAATCTGCTTCTGAACACAAGTTTCCTTGAGCTGTTTAGCCAAGTCAACCAATGCTGTTTAGCACAAGAAATTCCCAAGCGGGAATTCCATCTCTACCTTCCGTGAACTTCGAGTGTCACCCTAGGAGAGATTTAGAGATTGGGAGGAAACCCTTTTTGAGCCTTTGTGGAGACACATCACATCATCTTGCAACTATAGCGTGCTTCTTCCTGGGCACAGAGGCAGATTGAACTACTCATTGGGAGGCCAGCTATAAAGGGTTCTAGCACCAAAGGATTTACAAGAGATATTGTCATTTTAGTTGGAGGTTTTGTGGTGATTTTGTTGGGCTATAAATTTGGGAATTCGAGGAGCCGTTTTCCATTGATTTTGGCATTGCGTAGGGGGTTATCAACTGGACCTACGAAAGGGTGGAGGGAAGAGGAGTTTGAAGGAGAAAGGGCGCTGGGAAAGGAGCCATTTTCGGAGGAGATATTTTACAGTGATTGTGGGAACCCTTCAATGCCATATTTTGTGCATCCTACAATTGTTCCATTTTTTGGTGCATTTCTAGCCAAATTGGCTAATTCCACTTCTTGGGGGTCACCAGAGACAATTAGAACCAATCCAAACCTTTTCTGGGTTTTTGTGGATATATGGAGAGGAGTATGTGGCTGCGATTTCAGAGCGATCTGGGCAGTATTCAGACCACAAACCCACTTTCCTTCAACAATGCGTTTTACTAGTCAACTAGTAATTCACACAATTTTGTGGTTTCCGGGAGAGTTGATTTGCAGCCAAACTCTTTCTGGGTTTTCTTGAGAAAAGCTACCAGCTAATTTCTAAAAATTTTTGAGCACTCTAGAGGGCTATGAAACTGGATTCCTCCTTCACCCTCCACGTGTTCCAAATCGGTCGAATCAGACACGATTCGTGGGGATTCGAGTCCACTTGACTGGATTCGATCGTGTTCGTACAGGGCACGACGAGTCCTGATCGTGTCCTGTACGGACACAATCGAATCCCGATATGCCAAACTCGTACAATGCGGAAAAGCGTCCCAACTGTTATAAAATTGTGATTTCTCTTGAAATTTGGTTACCGGAGGACAGGTGGTTCCCTAAGGTTGATCTTTGGCCTAGGGAAAAGTGTCCAAAAATAATTTAATTTTTCTCCTAAAGTGACTTTATAAGTTATAAAGTCAAATCTAATTTAAAAGTGACTTTAAGTGATAAAGTTACAAAGTCTAATTTTAAAGTGACTTTAATAAAGTCAATGTGAAATTATAAAGTGAAAAGTGACTTTGGAAATAAATAACTAAGAGGGTCTTTATTAAAGTGGGGTGAATTAAAAAACAAAAAGTGAGATTTAAACGAGCATTTAATCTCAGCCCTAGATCTAAAGCTATCTCAACCATTGGATTTAAGGATTCCCCAAAAGTCACTTAGGGTTAGGTTAAAGGAGGAAAATGAGAGAAAAGATCATTCATTTTTTCATAAGTAGATTGAGAGAGGAGGAGAGAAAGCAAGGGAGAAATTTCTGAACAGTGAGGAGAAGGAGGGTAGCAACTAGAGACTTCAACAAATCTGTACAGCAGCAAAGAGGCACAGTTCCCAAGGCAGAAATCCGTACAGCAGGAGTGACACAATTTTCGAGGAAGGAGGCACAGTTTTCCAAGAATCTGTACAGCATCTTCAGCACAGTTTTCTGGGGATGAAAATCGAGGAGAGGTATTGCTGTTTGGTGGCACAGATTTCGAGGAAATCTGTACAGTAGCTTCAACATAGTTTTTGAGGCAAAAGGAGGCACAAAAATCGAGGAGGCTTTGTTGTACCTTCTATACATTCGTACAACTGGGCACAAAAATCGAGAAAGGCAGTGAGCATTTAATGCTGTAATAAATGTTGTAAAAATTTGTGTGTTGATTGTTTATTGCTCGGCACATTGTCCAAGGCGGGATATAAGCACGAAAATCGAGATAAGTACATTTGTTAAGTTGCTGGAATTTTTGCTGTAATTTCTGTCTCGCTGTAAAAGCTATATTCAGAAATAAAGAGAAGCTTTCGAATTGGTTTTCCCCAAGAGTTGTAGGGGGTTTTTCCAGGGTAATATTGAAAAAAATCAGCGTGTCAAATTTCTGTGTGTGGCTGATTTATTTTTGTGAGTTTTTATTTTTGCATTTTCAGCATTGTGAAATTTCCAGAATGTGTTTTTAGAAAATATCTATTTTTCCAGTTTGTTGAATGTATGGTTACGGGAATGGGCATTTAACTTTATGGGAGAAATAAGGAGAAACTGAAAACCGGAGTGGTCTTAAAATTTCTACATGGTATCGGAGTTAGTTTGCTGAAAAGTGCAGTTTGGGACAGCAAAGAGAAAATTTACAGCAAGTTGATTTTACACACAGAAATCAAAACCTTTACTACATCAGTGTCATTTTCAGTTTATTAGGACAACAAGCATGTCTTTGGGCTTGAGGGTGGAGGATAGGTTGGATGGGCATAGCAACTATAGTGTATGGAAGGAAAGAATGCAGAGCATCTTTGAGGAGGCAGAAGTCTGGGGTATAATGGTGCATACCCAACAACACCCTGTTAATGTGCCTTCTGACCCTGTTCAGTTGGCAGACTTTAATAAGAAGAATAACAAGGGCAAGAGACTGATTCTGGATGGTATTAAAGACCATTGTATTCCTCATGTGAGAGGAAAGAGACTTGCTCATGAGATGTGGACAACTTTGACCAATTTCTACCGGAGTACCAATGAGAATAGAAAAATGGTCCTAAGGGAGAAGCTGAAGGCCATTAAGATGGCAAAGATTGATAGTGCTACTACATACCTCACAAAGATCACTAATGTGAGAGATGAGTTGGCAGCAGTTGGAGAGGTCATTCCACCCACTGAGTTGGTGCGGATTGCAGCGAATGGCCTTCCTAGTTCATGGCTGAACGTTGCTGATGGGATTTGTGCATGTGAGACCCTTCCCACCTGGGAGAGGTTCTGGGATGATTCATCAAAATGAAATCAGAAAGAACTAGCTTGGGGCAGCCAAACCAGTTGAGCAGGATGAGGATGTAGCACTGTTAGCAGGAGGCAAGAAAGGCAAGGGAAAGAAGCAAGCTTCCACAAGTGGTGGTGGGGGCAAAGGTAAAGGTAAACAGGGAAACACGCAGAAGGACTATTTCAAGGTGAAGTGTTGGAATTGTCAGAGGATGGGACACTATGCAGTTGTGTGTCCGGAGAAGAAGAAGAAGGGGAAGGACAAGACCATGGCAGCATCAGCAGAGATAGAGGACTTTTCGGAGAGTTTTGACAGGGAGTTTGGGTTCATTGCTTGTGAGTCCACTAGTGCAGGATCACCTACCACAGAGGTTGAGAGGGAGTGTGCATTTCCCTCCCTTAGCAGAGCATCTTCAGGTATTTGGTATGTTGACAGTGGGGCTTCACATCATATGACAGGAGTCCTTGAGTACTTCTCAGAGCTTTCAGAGAGTGGCACTGATATAGAGGTAGTAGTCGGAGAGGACAACGTTGTTAGAGCAGTCGGTGTGGGGACATTGACATTTGATAGGGAACCTGTTGTCGCACAGATTGTCAATGCACCGCGACAATGGCTCAGATTGGGGGCTGTCACTCTTATCCCCAATCTCTCTATTTAAGCTGTCTCTTTGCAAGCTAAGGGGGGTAGACCCTATTATAAATGAGGATGATAAATCTAGGAGACACAGCTAAAACATCAAATACTTGATAGAAATGAACGAGATTCTACAGATCTAAATTAGATTTCACGTTTAAGACCAGTGCCTTATGGAGTCAAACAAAATCCCGTTATGCAATTATAAACAAGTAAGTGACGATTAACTGCTGCTTACTAAAACACGATTGATCACAATGATATTCAATGAAAGACACTACAACCATGAAACAATACGACGAAAATGCTAGGATTTAAAATGTTTCAATTAATCTCGATCCAGATTATGTTTCTATAGTCAAAACTTTAGATAAAAATATTAAGCTCACTTTGACCATGAAAACAAAAAATCAACCTTTTTATATTTTCGTATTTTCTAGACTTTTTAGGATTTTAAAATTTTTTATATAATTTTTTTTTTTTAATTATTTTTTGAATCTAAAAGAAAAAAATCTAAGTCTAAGTTAAAACTTAAATCTAAATCCTAAAATTAAATCTAAAATTAAAATCTAAGTCCAAAACTAAAATTAGACTAAACTAAATTTAAACTAAAACAAATTAAAATTTGAAATCCTAAAGAACTAAACTAAAAAAAAAAATCTACTAAGTTAAAATCTAAAAATAAAAAGAAACTAATCTAAAATTAAACTACAACTAAAACAAAAACTACGCTAAATGAAACAAAACCAGAAAAATTAAAATTTAAATCTACGTTTAAGACTAAGCCTACACAACCAAATAAAATCGAAAACTACAACCCTAACCTTAACGCTACCACAACTAAATAAAAAACGCATTAAAGTTTTTTCACGCAAAAAAAAATGTGATCGATCGATTTTGTGTATGCGTTTGCTGTGTCGTTTCCGTGTGCAGGTTGGAGAGGCAAGCGTTGGACGGCGGCACGACAGAGCAGAAGAGCAACTCGGACGAGGGCGTGTAGGGCAAAAATAAAGTTGAAATGTATGCGTCTATCGCTTGTGTGCTTGCAGGTCGAACGCCCGACAGAAATGGAGCATGATGGAAGGTAGATAAGGAAGGGATATCGACGACAGTGATGCAAGCTGGACGGCGGACCTGAAAGTCGATTGGTAAAGTAAATAGCTAGGGTTGATGGCAAAGCTTGATGGCAGAGGCAATTTGGACAGCGGCAGCAAGGATTGGACGGGTAAAATGCTGAAGGACAATTGCTGGAGATGGAAGGGAGGAATCCGATAGTAAGGAGCAGAGGCTGAGGGCTAAAAGGGTTCGATGGGCAGAAAGGAGGTAAACTCAGATACGACAGTAAATTGATGCTTTAAAAAAAATGGACTGAGCGGTGGAAGAAAGGTTGACGCGTGAAGAGCGAGGGCAGATTTAAAGGAACGAACATCGATTGAACCCAGTGCACACAAATTCGCCCAGCAAACTTTTAGAATTCTTCTCAATTAAGCTCAGATTTCATATGCTCCGTAAACTCAATAACGTCTAGATCTCGCCCACAGTAGCAATTTGAGGCCAGATCTGGCCTTTGGAGGCTAGATCTGCCTCAGATCTAAAAAAAATTTCGATTTGAACCTTGAATCTGCAAGAAACCAACCAGATCTGAAGATACACACCAGAAAACGATTAAACCCTTACAGAAAATTACAAATTTACAACTAGTTTACAATTTAAAACCCTCATGGTCAAATTTGAAATCCATTTTAGCACAATTTTCAGAGATTTAAAACTTTTTGGGAGAGGCACAAGCCTTAGAAAATCCTGCAAAATCACAAACTTCGTAAGATAGACCTGGAATTTAACAAATAAATAGCTTATCAGATTTATGTTTATTGAGAGTTGGCTGGTCCAACCGAAGACTTCCCCAGACGCTCAATCTTAAAAAATATTTCCCTGCACACTTAGATCTGAATCTTAAATCGATAGAGATTTAAGAAAACAACATGAGACCCTCAGAAAAATCAGAATGTTATTTTATAAACCCAGAAAACTGCACAAGATACCTGTATGCAGATTAATCCATGTAGGCCATCAACCATAAAATGCAAGAAACCAAGTAGCAGTAGGCTTAGAGACAATTCACCGTTTACAAATTTGAGAAGGAAATATCAAGATTAACCTCAAAGTACACGTACTCAGATTCCAAGACTGGCAGACGATTCGAGTTTCTGACAATCTAAGAATGACAAAGACCTCTAAATTTAGGAGACAAGATTCTAGAATCAGCATTTGAAGGATTCACAAATATCTAACCTTCATTCAGCAAGATTTAATTATCTTTTAATCCGGATCGTTGAAATTAAAATTTTGGGGAAAAAACGAATTTATCATTTAATTCAATTTTAATTAACTCAAAAATATTATTTTTGAGTTAATTACCCCAAAATTTTGACCTTGACTTAAGCACCAAGGCCCAAGGAATATTATAGAATTATAATTTGCTATCGGAGCTTGTCAGGTGGTTCTTGCTTTGATTCGTGTCAGGGAAAAGTGTCCAAAAGAATTTAATTTTTTTCCTAAAGTGACTTTCTAATTTTTATAAAATCAAATCTAATTTAAAAGTGACTTTAAGTGATAAAGTTACTAAAGTCTAATTTTAAAGTGACTTTAAGTGATAAAGTTACTAAAGTCTAATTTTAAAGTGACTTTAATAAAGTCAATGTAAAATTAGAAAGGAAAAGTGACTTGGGAAATAAATGACTAAGTGGGTCTTTATTAAAGTGGGGTGAATTAAAAAATAGAAAGTGAGATTTAAATGAGCATTTAATCTCAGCCCTAGATCTCAATCTATTTCAGCCATTGGATTTAGGGATTCCCCAAAAGTCACTTAGGGTTAGGTTAAAGGAGAAAAAGGAGGGAAAAGGTCATTCATTCTTTCATGAACAGATTGGGAGAAGGAGAAAATGAGAGCTGGAGATTTTTCTGAGCAGTGAGAAGGAGGAGGGCAGCAGTGAAGAGATTTCAGCAAATGTACAACAACATTTATTGGCACACATACCGAGGCAGAAAATCCGTACAGCAAAGGAGAGGTAGTGTTTCTAAGTGAGGAGGCACAGAAATCGAAGAAGAGGGTACAACAGCAAGCACACATTTCAAGGCACAAAAATCAGGCACGTTTTCCAAGGAAGAGGGTCGCTGTCATTTTCAGCACAAAAACCAAGGAAGAGGATAGCAGCACAACCCAAATTTTTGGCACGGATTTCGAGAGAGGTTGCTGTACAAAATCCGTACAGTCCGTACAGCAAAGTACGGCGGTTCCGGCACGCTTCCCAAGATGGCCGTACAACATTTAATGCTGTCCTAAGGTGCTGTAAATTTTCTGTTTTCTGTTGTTGCTGATTTGGCACAATTTCCGAGGCAGTGTGCAAGCACGAAAATCGAGATAAGTCTGTAAATTGGTTGCTGGAATTTTTTTTCGAATTTTTCCTGTTTCACTGTAAAAAGCAATATTCAGAAAATAAAAGAGAAGCTTTCGAACTGGTTTTTCCCAAGAGTTGTAGGGGGTTTTTCCAGGGTCATGTTGACCAAAAATCTCAGTGTTTAAATGTGTTGAATGGCTATTTTAAGCTTGCTGATTTTTATTTTTGCATTTTTCAGCATTCTGTAAAATTTCCAGAATTTGTGTTTTCAGCAAAAAAAAAAATTTTCCAGTTTGTTGAATGTAAGGATATGGGAAAGGGCATTTAATTATTTGGAGAAATAAGGTGAAACTGAAAACCGGGGTGGGAAACAAGAAATTTCTACATGGTATCGGAGCTTGAGTGCTGAAAGTGCAGTTTGGGAGAGCAAGGAGAAAAATACAGCCTGTTGATTTTTCACTCAGAAAATTCCAGCAAGCTGATTTTTCACAAACAGAATTTTTATCTTTACTACAGTAGTGCTATTTTTCAGTTTTAGGACAGTAGGATGTCATTGGGATTGAGGGTGGAGGATAGGTTGGATGGGCATACCAATTATAGTGTTTGGAAGGAGAGAATGCAAAGTATCTTTGAGGGAGCAGAAGTCTGGGATATCATGGTTGATACCACACAACAGTCTGTTAATGTGCCTACTGATGCTACTCAGTTGGCAACATATAATAGGAAGAACAACAAGGGTAAGAGACTGATTCTAGACGGAATCAAAGACCATTGCATTCCTCATGTGAGAGGAAAGAGAAATGTTCATGAGATGTGGACAACATTATTCAATCTCTACCAAAGTACCAATGAGAACCGGAAAATGGTCCTGAAGGAGAAGCTGAAAACCATTAAGATGGGTAAGACTGATAGTGCAGCTAGATATCTCACAAAGATTACTAATGTGAGAGATGAGTTGGCAACAATTGGAGAGGTCATTCAACCCACTGAGTTGGTGCGGATAGCAGTGAATGGCCTCCCCAGTTCATGGATGAACTTTGCTGATGGGGTTTGTGCATGTGAGACCCTTCCCACATGGGAGAGGTTTTGGGATGATTGCATTCAGACAGAGATCAGGAAAGGTCAGCTTGGGGCAGCCAAGCCAGTTGAGCAGGATGAGGATGTAGCACTGTTGGCAGGACGCAAGAAAGGCAAAGGGAAGAAGCAGGCTTCCACAAGCAATGGTGGGGCAAAGGCAAAGGTAAAGGTAAACAGGATAACACACAGAAGGACTATTCCAAAGTGAAGTGTTGGAATTGTCAGAAGATGGGACACTATGCAGTTGTGTGTCCAGAGAAGAAGAAGAAGAAGGGGAAGAACCAGAGCATGGCATCTTCAGCAGAGGTTGAGGACTTTGCAGATCGTTTTGACCGGGAGTTTGGGTTCACTGCATGTGAGTCCTCTAGTGCGGGATTATCTGCCATAGAGGTTCAGAGGGAGCATGCATTTCCCTCGATTAGCGGAGCATCTTCGGGTATCCGGTATGTGGACAGTGGGGCTTCACGTCACATGACAAGAGTCCGTGAGTACTTCTCAGAGCTTTCAGAGAGTGGCACTGATGTAGAGGTAGTACTCGGTGATGACAGAGTTGTCAGAGCAGTCGGTGTGGGAACATTGACATTTCAGAGGGAGTCCAAACCTCCCTTGAAGGTGTCAGATGTTCTTTATGTGCTAGGGATGAGGAAGAACCCTGCTATCCTAGTCTCGCCTTGAGGACAGGATATGAGATAATTGCTCAGGTGTAAGGTGTGCCGATGGTCTTAGGTGCTCTGCCACTGTACTGCAGGATATAGGTGTATCGCCATGCAAAGGTGTACAAGTTTGCATTTCAGCCCCAAGTGGCATTGGAGCGTAGCACTCACAGCAGAGCTAGCGCCTTCTTGGCCGTGTGAGATTTGGCACCGCCAGGATAAGGCATGTATCATGGAGCCTTGGATAATTCCCGGGGAGACCCACACAAAGCGATGACAAGATCGACTTTGATACTATAAGAGGATGTGCTATGGGCAAGTTTGCCAAATCCCCTTTTCTTAGCAGTGACATCAGATCGATTGGGATACTTGATTTGATTCACACCGATGTGAGCGGTCGGATGTCTCATGTTTCCTTGAGTGGATCTGAGTATTATGTTTTATTCATTGATGATCACCCTAGGAGGACCTGGATTTATTTTCAAGACCAAGAGTGAGGTCTTCAAGCGGTTTCAGAGTTCAGAGTTCTTTGTGGGAGACACGCATGCCTGAAGATCAAGTCCGAGGCCTGACAATGCATGATATAAACACCCTTGAAAGAGTTTGTTTGACGCACAGCGTGAGGCAGGCATTAGGAGGGAGTTCACTGTTCCTTATAACCCCCAGCAGAACGGGGTTGCGGAGAGGAAGAACAGATCCATCGGAGGGGCTGCCAAAGCTATGTTACATGATCAGGGGTTGCCATTGTTTTTGTGGGTAGAGGCCTGCAACACAGCTGTTTATTTGCAGAACAGGAGTCCGCATCGTGCCTTGGGGCACATGACTCCGGAGGAGGCTTTTTCTGGGAAGAAGCATGATATTGGTCATCTACGTATCTTTTGGTGTATCACATACTCCTACATACCCAAGGAGAAGAGAACCAAACTAGAGCCCACCGCAGAGAAGGGTATCTTTGTGGGCTACAGTGAGACCTCAAAGGCCTTTCGGATTTACATTCCTGCACAGAGGAAAGTTGTTGTCAGGCGGGATGTGAAGTTCGAGGAGGATAGGGCCTTTAGGAGGTCACGGAAGTTAGAGTATCTGGATCGCCCCGTACTGAACAAGAGCTACCACAGGATCCAAAGGGGTGGACTGTGAGGATCCGGAGGTACATTTATGATGATGTTAGGTCTGCCGAGCAGCACGCACAGAGTCGAGGGGTGGTGCTTCTGGCGCATGCAGCGCTCACGCAGCGCTCACATCAGGGTTCCACTGATGGACAGCCTACACCTGCACTTTCACTATTTGCTGTGTTCAAAGCAGGCAGAGGACACAGACAGACAATGTGGAGCAGCTCTGGATGATGATGAGGAGAGTTTCATTCCGCAATGGGAGAAGTATGCTTAGGGGGAAGAGGAAGCCCAAGTGGCTTCAGGACACCTTGAGAGATGCCACATCTGTTGCTGAGCCTAAGAGGCCGGTCAGAGAGAGCAGACCACCCGAGAGGTTTTGTAGCTATATGGCAATGGCTACCAGCATCCTTGACTCTGAGCCTTCTAGCTATGAGGAGGCAGCTAGCCAGCAGGTCTGGAGAGAGGCCATGCAGGAGGAGTATTCTTCTATCATGAAGAATGATGTTTGGGAGGTGGTGCCGAGGCCTAAGGGAAAATCTGTGGTTACTTCCAGATGGCTTTACAAGGTAAAGCATGCTGCAGATGGCAGCATTGAGAAATTCAAAGCGAGGTTTGTGGCTAGAGGGTTCTCCCAGGCAGAGGGAGTTGATTATGAGGAGACCTTCGCTCCCGTGGCTCGATATACTTCGATCCGCTCCATTATATCGATAGCAGCAGAGATGGGTTGGAAGATCCACCAAATGGATGTGAAGACCGCGTTTCTCAATGGCTTCATACAGGAGGAGGTGTACATTGAGCAGCCACAGGGCTTTGAGGTGCATGGGAAGGAGTCCCATGTGTGCAGACTGAAGAAGGCCCTTTATGGCCTGAAGCAAGCTCCCAGAGCTTGGTACTCCAGGATAGATACATACTTGCAGGGGATGGGTTTCACAAAGAGTGAGGCAGATCCGAACCTTTACTATATTGTGATTGGTGAGGAGCCTCTCATTCTGGTGTTGTATGTGGATGACTTAGTCATTACAGGTGCAGAGAGACTCATAGAGCACTGCAAGAGAGATCTTGCGGCGGAGTTTGAGATGAAGGACATCGGCTTGATGCATTACTTTTTGGGTTTGGAGGTGTGGCATGAGGAGGGGCATTTCTTCCTGGGACAGGGGAAGTATATTGTGGACATCCTTGGCAGATTCCACATGGAGGATTGTAGACCCATGTCGACACCGATGATCACCAACTGGAAGAAGCCTCATGCTTCGGATTCCGAGTTGGTGGATCCCACATTGTACAGACAGCTGATTGGTTCCTTGATGTATTTGGTCAACACTAGACCAGATATTTGTTTTGCAGTCAACACGATGAGTCAGTTTATGTGTGAGCCTAGAAAGGTTCACTGGGTGGCTGCAAAACACATTTTGCGATACTTGCAGGGGACAGTGGATTATGGTCTGGACTACAGGCAGGGGGATGGAGTGAGATTGGCAGGTTACACTGATTCTGATTGGGCAGGTTGTGCTTATGATAGGAAGAGCACTTCAGGGTGCTGCTTTGGGTTGGGTTCGGCAGTAGTGTCATGGTTCAGCCGAAAGCAGCAGTCAGTAGCATTGAGTTCAGCGGAAGCAGAGTATATGGCAGCCAGTCTAGCTAGTTGTGAGGCCATCTGGCTTCGTAAGATGTTGTTTGGCTTATTTGGTCAGCCGTTGAGACCTTCAGTGATTTACTGTGATAATCAGAGTTGCATTAAACTCACGGAGAATCCAGTATTTCATGACAGGTCAAAGCATATCGGGATCAAATATCATTTCATCAGAGACTATGTTCAGAAAGGAGCTGTGAAACTTGAGTATATTCCCACTGATGAGCAGGTTGCAGATATTCTTACCAAAGCCTTACCACGGGGCAAGCATGTCTACTTCAGAGACAAGATGGGTGTGGTGAGGAACACCTTCCTCGGTAAGAGGGAGTGTTGAATTTTGGTTACCGGAGGACAGGTGGTTCCCTAAGGCTTTGATCTTTGGCCTAGGGAAAATTGTCCAAAAGAATTTATTTTTTCTCCTAAAGTATAAAGTCAAATCTAATTTAAAAGTGACTTTAAGTGATAAAGTTACTAAAGTCTAATTTTAAAGTGACTTTAATAAAGTCAATGTAAAATTAGAAAAGAAAAGTGACTTTGGAAATAAATGACTAAGTGGGTCTTTATTAAAGTGGGGTGAATTAAAAAATAGAAAGTGAGATTTAAATGAGCATTTAATCTCAGCCCTAGATCTCAATCTATTTCAGCCATTGGATTTAGGGATTCCCCAAAAGTCACTTAGGGTTAGGTTAAAGGAGGAAAAGGAGGGAATAGGTCATTCATTCTTTCATGAGCAGATTGGGATTAGGAGAAAAGGAGAGCTGGAGATTTTTCTGAGCAGTGAGGAGGGCAGCAGTGAAGAGATTTCAACAAAGGTACAGCAGCATTTATTGGCACACATACCAAGGCAGAAAATCCGTACAACAAAGGAGAGATAGTGTTTCCAAGTGAGGAGGCACAAAAATCGAAGAAGAGGGTACATCAACAAGCACGCATTTCAAGGCACAAAAATCAGGCACGTTTTCCAAGGAAGAGGGTGGCTGTCATTTTCAGCACAAAAACCGAGGAAGAGGACAGCAGCACAACCCAGATTTTTGGCACGGATTTCGAGAGAGGTTGCTGTACAAAATCTGTACAATCTGTACAGCAAAGTACGGCTGTTCTAGCACGCTTCCCTAGGTGGCCGTACAACATTTAATGCTGTCCTAAGGTGCTGTAAATTTTCTGTTTTCTGTTGTCTCTGATTTGGCACAATTTCCGAGGCGGTGTGCAAGCACGGAAATCGAGATAAGTCTGTAAATTGGTTGCTGGAATTTTTTTTTCGAGTTTTTCCTGTTTCACTGTAAAAAGCAATATTCAGAAAATAAAAGAGAAGTTTTCGAATTGGTTTTCCCCAAGAGTTGTAGGGGGTTTTTCCAGGGTCATGTTGACCAAAAATCTCAGTGTTTAAATGTGTTGAATGGCTGTTTTAAGCTCATTGATTTTTATTTCTGCATTTTTCAGCGTTCTGTAAAATTTCCAGAATTCGTGTTTTCAGCAAAAAAAAAATTATTTTCCAGTTTGTTGAATGTAAGGATATGGGAAAGGGCATTTAACTATTTGGAAAAATAAGGTGAAACTGTAAACCGGGGTGGGAAACAAGAAATTTGTACAGGGTCCAATATTTCTTAAAATTGTCAATATTCCCTTGGCCTGGGGCTGTCAAAATCATTTTCCAAGGGCCGACAAATTTTGCCTTTAAAGATTTAATCCTAATTTAGGACCCTAAATTAATTAAATTTTTGGTTTAGGATTTTATTAATTAATTGACCAGAAAATTTAATTAATTGACTAAGAGGGGATTATAATTATTTTTCCAACCCTCTTTTACATGAGATAATACATTTACATATATGAAGGGGGAATACCCATTCGTATAGACCCTGAAATAAATACCCAATTCTGCAACTCAAAACATGATCTAGTAGACCAAGTAGTTGAAACTACTTTTACAAGGACTCGATAAAAAACACTAGGACTCACTTAGCATGCTGATGACAAATTCCACCCTAGCTTTGGGGTGAGGTTGGAGGGAAAAACTCTGCCGATCACTTTCGTGAATCAGTGAGACAAAAAACCTCCTAGGATGGAAGTCATCAACAACATACTAGGCTTACCTAGGTTGTTACATACATGGACGGTCGTACTTAGATCATTTACATCATAAAATGCAGAATGGGTTTACATCATATAAAAACTGTCGATCGGTGATGAAATCTGGATGACACCAGCCTCGAACATGATAAGTCCCATTTGAAAAAAATGGGGGTGTATTGCTATGGGGTAGTTGACAAAGTGTGGTCAACAGAACCCAAACCTCCCTTGAAAGTGTCGGATGTTCTATATGTGCCAGGGATGAGGAAGAACCCCATATCTGTCTCAGCATTGGAGGACAGAAGATATGAGATATTGTTCAGTAGAGGACAGGTGCTTATATATCCCAAGGGCGCTCCAGCC
>JAXQQM020063350.1:0-53464 GCA_034641835.2 Pinus albicaulis | reverse complement strand
CTCCCTCAAGAGGGGAAGGTGAAGGTTGAATTAACTCTTCAACAGAGTTACGTTTCTGCCCCATCTCCACAAAGTTCATGCATCTTTGAAATTTTTTATATAGTTCTCCTTCAAAGCCCTCCCAATAGTATCTCCTCAAGATGATGTTGTTGAGCTTCATAGAATATTCATAGCTGAAATAGAACTCCGTATAGGCCCATTGTAGTAACTTCTCCTTGAGCTTGGAGGCTCTAGATAAGAAGATCCTACCATTATCATAAATGACCCCATCTTGGAATGAATAATCCTCATCTAGTAGCAAGTCATCAAGAATCATGCATGTATGAAGATCCTTGGAATATTCCACCAACAGTTGGGACTTCCAGTATGGATCTAGTTTTCCCAACAATGAAAGTGCTGATAATGTGTCAAATGAAGTGGTTGCCATGTTTTTTCTCTTCTCCTTGACATCCTCCATGTCCAAGGTGTATGTTGGAAGGCCATGCCTCCCATTTTTCTCCTCTTTGACATCTCCCATGCCAAAGGTATGAGATGGAAGGTTGCTATTCCCCTCTTGCTTCTTTATAGTGTCAACCTTCATCCTTGCAACATCTTTCCTCAACATAGTATGAGATGAGAGAATGGATAGAGATGTCAAGGGGGAAATTATTTCCCTCCCTTTGTACCTCATACTCTCAGCGTTGAATCATGGTCTCCTAATGCTCCCTTCCATTTTGGATCTATGGTAGGAGCATTAATGCATGAAACATCTTCCATCAAATCTGAATCAGGTGGTCTCCCAGGAGTTATACCACAAGATAAGGATGTCTCATGTCACATTCCCATATGACAAATTGATGGGAACATAATATGACTACTTCCACTGCGCAAATCCATCTCTAATTGTTGTGTGGAAGTATCATGGTAAGGAGAAGTTGGAGCAACTCCCCCATCTTCTTCTTCATCACCCACCTTCTGAAAGATCTCACAGTTTAAGGTGCTCCCTCTGGATGCAGTTAAATCATGAACACAACTCCTCTCATTGGTGTCAAGAGTCTTGATCACAAAGAACTGATCCATCATAGTGTGTATTCCAAAATTTGGATGCAATGTTGGAACACATTTCCTCCACTGTTTTGTCTCTTTGTCTACCATCATAAACACATGCTGCTCATCTTCTCCATGTATAGGATCGATGGGGCCTTCTTGTAAAGATGCAAGAGCCCTCATAGTGGAGGAAATATATTCAACTCCATCTCTCAATAAAAATAGATCTCCTCTTGCTGTCACAGCGCTGGAGGAACCTTTCAGTTCTACTTCTTTCTCCTCCTCATCAATAGAGTATGCCCCATCAATAAGAGATCCTTTTTCTTGATATCTCCTTGAGGAAAGGACACTCATGTCTTCCTTTTGAGAAGAATGATATTGCTGAAGTACGGCCTTTTCCTTTGGAAAATCATGTAGCAGATCTTTAACCCGTCCAACAATGTTCTGAAACAGAGTTATCTTCATGGATATTATTTCTTCTTTGAGTTGACAAAAATCTGGGAAGCCTAGATGCTCTTTGAATCTTTTAGACCGAGATTCATATTCTCGGATGTAGTCACCAAGATTCTCCTCTTCTGGTTTCTCTCCATCTTCGTCTTCTGTTGCAAGGAATGCAGACATGCTGCAACGTTGTAGATCAGTTTGTGTGGCTGCATGCTCACACACATCAAATGAAGTAGTGGGGCTTCCTTCATGTGAAAAAATCTTTAAGAGATATACTAGTATTTCATTCCTCACTCCCCTGATTTCTTCTTGCAACTCATGCAAATCTTGAGAAATAATTTTAGATAACTCTTCTCCTTTTATTCTTCCATACAAAGGGGTTTCATCCTTGCTTGCTTTGTCTTTGATAAATCATTTTTCTTCTGTCTTCTTCATGATACCTATGCTCTATGCTAGTGACAGGATCTCCTTCTTCTAAAGACATATTGGCTCCAAGAATGCACAGGCTGTTCCAAGAAAGATGCTTTGATACCACTATAATATCCCAAAATAGGGATTGCACAGAAAGCCTGCTAAAATAGCGCACTCCTGAGAATTAATTGCACTGAAATGAGTTTTGAGCTCCTATTTCCCTTATATCAGTTCATCTAAGATATAAATCCAAAAGGAGAGAAAAAAAAAATCAAACTAGGCGGGTTAAACAAATCTCCCACAGCCTAGTCTAGTTGAAAAACACCCAAAGGGAGGGGCTGCAGCGATATGCAATGGACTGCTTCAGAAATAACGTAGTTTATCAATTTAAAAGTGTGATACCAACATGGAGGATCATATTTAAGCTATACTTCAACAAATTAGATCTACAATGTTGCTTATACAGTGTATAATAGAAAGGGAAGGATTGTACAAGACAAAAGCCTCAAATGAGTTGCTACAACAACATGAAATGGAATAATAAGATTGACAATGTTATTTTCATTGCTGAAGCATGTAGTAGATTACAACTCATATCTAGAGAAGATATGTACATAAAATGATAGATATATTTCAGATCTGTGTACAAGATGGGCTCCTCTATACACTCCCCTTAGGGATCTCAACAAAACATGAACAACGGTAAGTAGATCTGAGATCTTAGTCACAGATGTACAGAAGTATTCAGAAAATTATGAATCATAACATAGGTAGCAGATCAGATCTAAAATAACATGTATTGGTTGGCCAATCCACGGATCATCGTAGTGAAAGGAAGGATCTAGTCACTAGAGATCTCTCCTCTAAAATGATGCCAAGTCACCCTGCAACTCTTCTCTTGCAAATAACGTAGTCATGGAAGAGGGAATGCATTGTAGGTCCTGAGAATTATTTGGCCTACTTCTAATATGTGGATCTAAAGCTCAACCCACTAATGCACTCTTCCAGGAGGTTAAAAGACACACTTACTGAGAAGAGGCACCAGTACAAGCTAGATCTGAACAGATCTAGTGTTCCACTTGCTGCAGCTCACATGGACAACCCAATCATAAGTAGGACTATGCTGTAGATGAAAGATGTGGCTTGGCCAAATGCCAGATAGTGGACTAGACAAAAAGGACTCCTCCAAGAGCTGCTCAAGGAAGGAGGTGGGAATCCTAAACAGGAAAACCCAAAGAGGAGTGTCTAAATAGAAAATACCTTCAGAAAATAATATCCTCAAAAACAACCTTTTCATGTTGTCCTCCTCCTTATTTTATAAGATGAAAGCCTTGTCAAACCCTAAACCACCTCAATGAGTTAGCCCCTTTCACATGTGGAGCCTCCATCTAAAATTGCACTGTGTATCCATGAGGTTCATTGCACCTAGACTGCACTGTTGATTTGGTCAAGGTTGACCCAATCTCATGATTCAAACCCATTCATGCCTGCAAGAGTTTATTTACATGGCCCAGATATGTCTCTGTTTACATAGGCATTGATTTATTCATGGTTTTCATGAGTTTTACATGTCCTCCTTTACATTTTATTCATCAATATGAAATGCAAAATAAAACAAGGCAAAATAGGATATTCCCATTAGCTTGGGCTAAATGGGAATATTACAAAATGCCCTTTGGATTAATGAATGCTAGTGCTACTTTTTAGAGAGCCACGAACATTGCTTTTGCAGATGAAATTGGCCATTTCATTGTGATCTATTTTGATTACATTAATGTATATTCAAAAACTAATGAAGAACAATTGGCACATCTAAGAAGATTTTTTGAGAAATGTAGAAGGTTTGGAATTTCCCTAAATCCCAAGAAAACACTCTTTGGCCTTGAAGAAGGAAAACTTCTTGGTCACATTTTTTCTAAATATGGAATTAGAATTGACCCTAGCAGGAATGAAGGTATACTCAAAATTAGTCATCCCAGGAACATCAAATAACTTCAATATTTCATTGGTAAAATCAAAATTTTAAGGAGATTCATACCCAATCTTGTAGAACTTTTGAGAAATATAACGAACATGCTTAAAAAAGATTCTGAAATTAAGTGGAACATTGAAGCTAAAAAATGTTTTGATCTAGTCAAGCAAGCATTAACAAAATCTCCAATTCTAATTTTTAGGTCCCTATATTACAAGTATAGTCCCTTATTGTTGTTAGTGTAACCCCCTTATTGTTATTATTGTACCCCTATAACCCCCATATTGTTATTATTGTGCCCTTAAATTATTATTGTTAGGTCAGCTAGGATTACATTGTGGCCCCATGGACTCCTATATATAGAAAGGAGGTTTTGTAATTTGAATCATCCAAGAAATTTTCATTCATGTAATGTATTGGAGGTTTCCCCCTCGAAGTGGCTTATTTATAAGGCGTTGATATCTCTTTTCTTCTCTTTTTGGAGCTGGTTTCACAACATTTGGTATCAGAGCTTTGGATTCTAGGGTTTCGCTACTCCAAACAGGTCATCATGGAATTTTCGCTATAACATTTTTTATACGAAGGTTCAGAAGCGAAACTTTTTAGTGTGTGAATCTGAAATATTGAGGAACATCGTTACAAAATTTTAGAGCTTGGTTCACAATATTTTCGGAGATATGATCTGTGGAAGTTAGGGATTTTTTTAGGCTCCTGAATATCACTTAAAAAGGTCATTGCGTAATTTTCAATATAATTTTTTTTCTACAAAGGTTTAGAATATGAAATTTTTAGAGCATGGAGCTGAGATCCTGAGGAAAATCTTCGCAAAATTTCAGAGCTTGGTTTGAAATATTTTCGGAGATATGATTTGTGGAAGTTAGGTATTTTTCAGGCTCCCTAATTTAATCTCAAAGAGGTGATCGTGGAAAAATCTTCATAACTCTCTCTCTGAGCATCAGATTGGAATTATGTAAAAATTAACTGGAAGTACACAGATTTTAGTTTCCTGACTATAAATTTTAGAGCCAAAGGAGCAAACAGTGACATGTGGCAAGTCATACAAGTTCGCTCTACTGAACTAGTCCATAATTAGGTCATTGTGAGAGATTGGACATAACTTTGTCTTGAAGAATCCAAATCAAGTCAGACCCATGGCATTTGAAAGAAGCTTCAGAGGACTACTATAGGGCCACATTTCAGATATTGAGGATCTGCAAGTATAGAGATAAGTCAATTTCAATTTAGATCTCCTCAAAAGCAAGTAAAAGGTGTGTATTTTTTTTCCAAATTGCATAAGTCTTGTTTGAAGAATCAAGTTGAATTGATTCCAAGGGCATATTGTAGAATAGATATCAGTATTGGATTCTAAAATGGCCCCTAAAAATAATTCAACACTCATTAAGCCCTTAGAAGGCTCTACTATGACTCATGAAGACGAAGAATGACAAAATGACATATCAAAATTACAAGAGCAAGTGCAACAAATTTCGCTCTCGCAAAGAGCAACAAAAAATGACATGGAAGTTTTGAAGAAAGGCGTGGAAACTAAGATGGATGGTTTGAAGAAAGGCATGGAATATAAGATGGATGGTTTTAAGAATGGCATGGAAGCTAAGATGGATGGCATGGAAGCTGGCATGGAATCTAAGTTGGATGAAATGGAAGCTAAGATCGATGAAAAAATGGAAAACATGAAGAATGATATAAAAGCAGACATGGAAGGTTTGAAAAAGTTGATACAAGAAATGTTTCCTAATGGTGAAAAGATAGTAGAGGAAACTCATAATCAGAAAAAAATAGATGTTAATCGTGATTTCATAAACTCTAATGTTGGAGGGAAGAACCACCATATTCCAAAAATGGATATGAGGAAGTTTGATGGAAAGGTTCCTGTAACATGGATATTGCAGGTGGAGCAATATTTTGATCTCAATAATGTGCAAAACACACAAAAGGTACGCATTTCAACTTTATATTTAGAACAAAATACATTTGTATGGTATCGATGGATTTGCTCCCGTAAAAAAATTGTCACTTGGTCAATTTTTACGGAGGAAATGATAACACATTATGAGGATACAAAGATCAACACTTTCTTTAGACAATTGATAAATCTCAAATGAAAGTGTTCAGTGGGGGAGCACATTGAGGACTTCCAAAAATTTAATATAAGGGTAATTGATATTCCATAGGAACACAGGATTGATCTCTTCATAGGTACTTTAAAGGATAACATCCAACATGAAGTTCGCATTTTGGAACCTGATTCATTAGAGAAGGCATTCAGGTTGGCAAGAAAATTTGAATGTAAAATTATGGTGACAAGGAAGTCTACCACTCACTTCTATAAATATGGAAGTGTTGCTACTCCTAGATTTCCACAACCTACAAGGTTGACACCACAACAATTGGAAGAAAAAAGAGCAAAAGGACTTTGCTACAGTTTTGATAGAAAATAAACTAAAGGTCATAAGTGTGCTGAGAAGAAATTATTTTACATAGATTGTGAAGAGGAAGAAGAAAATGAACAATAATCTTCAAAAGAAGAGGATATACACCAGGAACCAGCCCTATAAGAGGAATAAATGAGTCCGAACATATCGTGTAATGAATTGGTAGAAATTACCACTCCTCAAACTCTCAAGATAGAAGGACATATCAAGAAGAGAAAGGTAATAGTGTTGATTGATTCAGGTAGCACTCATAATTTATTCATTGCAAGGTAGCCAAGGAATTGAATTGTTTCCTATACCCAACACCAGAACGCCAAGTGATGGTTGCAAATGGAGGAACTATAAATTGATCTGGAAAATGCCATAATATCAAGCTAACCATGGGGGAATATGTATTGAATAGTCCAATTCTTTCCATTCCTATGGGAGGTGTTGATGTTGTACTAGGAGTACAACAGTTACAATCTTTGGGGATGGTAGCTTTTAATTTTCAAGAATGTTTCTTGAAATTTTTTTTTCAGAAGGAAAGGAAGTCGAATTGTGGGGTATTGCAGGGAATCTGGGAAAGATAATAAGCTCTAATGTCATGAAAAAGCTTCTAAAGAAATAACAACGAGGCGTAATTGCACAATTATGCTCACTAGAAGTTCCAACATCAAAATCATCTATTTCTGCAGATCTCCAAAAAGTCTTGGACAATCATTCCAAGGTGTTTGTAACTCCCAAAGGACTCCCACCTATTCGTGATCATGATCATGCTATTCATTTGATTCCAGGAAGTGTTCCTCCAAACATCAGGCCTTATAGATATTCTTATGTCCAAAAGAGCGAAATTGAATGTATGATTGCAGAAATGTTAGAAGCAGGTATAATTCAACCTAGTCAAAGTTCTTTCTTTGCTCCTATAGTATTGGTACATAAGAAGGATGGATCATGGCATGTGTGTTTGGATTATAGGGAGTTCAATAAGCTCACCATTAAAGATAAATTTCCCATTCCTGTGATTGATGAATTATTGGATGAATTACATGGAGATATTTATTTTACCAAGTTGGATCTTCGTTCAGGATATCATCAAATTAGAATGAAGACTGAAGATATTATAAAAATAACATTTCGAAGTCATGAGGGTCATTATGAATTTTTGGTCATGCCTTTTGGCCTTACCAATGCACCTTCTACATTTCAAGGGTTTATGAATTCCATTTTAAAACCCTTCCTTAGAAATTTTAGCTAGTATTTTTTGATGATATACTAATCTTCAGCAGGTCTTGGAAGGATCATGTTAAACATGCTGACAGGGTGCTCAAACTATTGCAGGAGAAACAATTATATGCAAAAACATCCAAATGTTTTTTTGGATTACAAGAGGTGGAATATCTGGGTCATATTGTATCTCACGAGGGTGTTAAGGTAGACCCTAAAAAAATTAAAGCCATTAAGGAATGGAAAGTCCCCACAACCATAAAGCAGTTGCGATGATTTCTCAGGTTAACAAGGTATTATCGTAAGTTTTTAAAGAATTATGGAAGAATAGCAGCACCTATAACAACATTATTGAATAAAGATGCATTTTCGTGGACTCCTGAAGAAATTAAGGCCTTTGAACATCTTAAAGAGGCAATGTGCCTACCACCGGTCTTAGCTATGCCATACTTCACAAAAACCTTTATTGTGGAATGTGATGCCTCAGGAAATGGAATTGGTGTTGTTTTAATGCAAGAGGGAAGACCCATTGCTTTTGAAATTCGTCCAATTAAAATAAAGTATTTACATAAACCTATTTATGAGAAGTAAATGTTAGAAATACTGCATGCACTAAAGAAATGGCGAACTTACCTAATGGGAAGACACTTCAAGGTAAAAACTGATCATGATAGTCTTAAACAATTTTTGGAACAAATATTATCTTTAGAAGAGCAGCAAAAATGGGTCACAAAGATGTTGGGTTATGACTTTGAAATGATCTACAAAAAAGGGAAGCTAAATGTTGTTGCAGATGCACTCTCAAGAAAGAATGAAGAGGTGGAATCATTGTTTTGTGCCATTTCTATTATCCAACTAGATTGGATAACTGAAGCAAGAGATGAATGGAAGAATGATGAAGAAGTGTGGAAACTCATTCAAAAGTTGCAGCAAGATCCTAGTACATATGATACATTTAGTTGGAAAAATGATTCCTTATGGTACAAATATTGCTTATATATTTGCAAGATTCCAAACTAAAACAAAAGATTATTTTGGAATTGCACACTTCTCCTTTAGGAGGACACTCGGGATTTTTAAAAACTTACCACAGGGTAAAGAAATAATTTTTTTGGGATGGCCTTAAATATGATATTAAAAATTTTGTGGCGGAATGTTTGGTTTGCTAGCAAAATAAAGTTGAGACAATTAAGACCCCAGGTCTTCTACAACCTTTATCCATTCCAAGTCAACG
The DNA here is from genome assembly GCA_034641835.2 of Pinus albicaulis. Taxonomy (NCBI): domain Eukaryota; kingdom Viridiplantae; phylum Streptophyta; class Pinopsida; order Pinales; family Pinaceae; genus Pinus; species Pinus albicaulis. The sequence goes on along the minus strand of JAXQQM020063350.1, from coordinate 44,718 downwards.
TTGGGAGGATATTTCAATGGATTTTATCATAGGTTTACCTAAGTATGAAGGAAAGAGTGTTATCATGGTGGTAGTTGATAGACTTACCAAGTATGCACACTTTTGTGCATTATCTCAAACATTTAAAGCAATTACAATTTCTACTACATTTATGGACACATTCAAAAGCTACATGGAAACCCAAGGGTTATTGTGAGCGACAGAGATCCCATTTTTACTGAAAATTTTTGGACGTAGTTATTTTCTTGTTTGGGTACTCAATTAGCTCATAGCTCATCTTATCATCCTCATTCCGATGGTCAAACTGAGATAGTAAATAAATGTTTGGAAGGATATCTTCGTTGTTTTGTATCTGATAAAAAAACACAATGGTTCAAGTGGTTACCTATCGCTGAATGGTGGTATTATACTTCCTTCCATACTGCAGCAAAAATGACCCCATTTATGGCACTTTATGGATATCATCCACCATCCATCACATCATATTTAAGAGAAAATTCAAAGGTTCAAGCAGTGGAAGATCACATCGAGCATCAAAAAGAAGTTCTCCAACTCTTAATGGATAACCTGAATTTGGCACAAAATCGAATGAAACAATAGGCAGATCAACATCGCCGCGAGAGAAGTTTTGATGTAGGAGACTAGGTATTTTTACGGCTACAACCATACAAACAAATGTCCCTCAAGCAAGCTAAGAAGGATAATAAATCATCGCCAAAGTACTATGGTCCTTACAAGGTGTTGCAAAAGATTGTTACTATGGCATACAAATTAGAGCTTCCTGCTTCTTCACGAGTGCATCTAGCTTTCCATGTTTCATGCTTAAAGAAGGTTATATGTGAAACTCTTCCAGTTCAAACAATATTGCCAGAACTTGATGAGGAAGGAAAAATCATATTGGAAGCTGAAGCGGTCATGGAAACAAGAACTCGACAGCTACAGAAACGATCAATTTCAAAGTATCTCATCAAGTGAAAGAACTTACCCACTGAAGGTTCTACATGGGAGGATGAGAACTTTATACAGAAGCACCCAGAGCTACTCAAGCGTTGAGGACAACAATTTTTTGAAGGAGAGGGGCACGTTAGGTTGCTATATTACTAGTATAGTCCCTTATTTTTGTTAGTGTAACCCCCTTATTGTTATTATTGTACCCCTATAACCCCCATATTGTTATTATTGTGCCCTTAAATTATTATTCTTAGGTCAGTTAGGATTACATTGTGGCCCCATGGACTCTTATATATAGAAAGGAGGTTTTGTAATTTATATCATCCAAGAATTGTTCATTCATGTAATGTATTGGAGGTTTCCCCCTCGAAGTGGCTTATTTATAAGGTTTCACAACACTAATCAACCTGAATTTTACCAAAGACTTCATAATTTTTTATGTTTCATCTGGATATACTATTGTTGTTGTATTATTGTAGAAAAAAAGTGAAGGCATGAACAACAAATAGCATTATTTAGCAAAGCCTTGAGAGATGCATCTTTAAAGTAAAACATCATGGAAAAACAGGCCAAGTTTGCTCTGGTTAAAACACTAAAATATTTCAGAGTTTAAATTTTACATTCACATATTATTGCTTATGTGCCTAATGCGGTAGTAAAAAACATTTTAACGCAAAATGATCCTAATGGAAAGAGAGGAAAATGGATTGTTGTTATTCTGGAATATGATTTGGAAATCAGACCTACCAAATTAATCAAAGGACAAGGATTAGCCAAATTGATGGCTGAATCAAATTTTCTTGCATTAGATATCAACCTGGACTATTCATCCGATGATCAAGAGGAACTGGCGACTCCATTAATTGATGAAGCATTCCTAAATTCTCCCTCGTATACGGATATCTTATGTGTCTTGTTCAAATTTAATGCTCCTCCTGGTTGCTCCAAAACTAAAGCAATATTTATAAAGATGAAAGATGTCAAATTTTGGATTCTAGAAAATGTCTTATACTAGAATGATGTTGGAGGTGTTTTACTCAAATGTTTACTAAAAGATGATGAAGATAAATTTATGCAGGAATTCCACGAAGGTGACTGTGGTGGCCATATTGATTGGAAAAATACCGCCAATAAGATCCTTAGGGCTGGTTTCTACTGGCCTACCCTTTTCCTTGAAATCCACAAGATGGTAACTACCTACCACAAATTCCAAATTTTTGAAGGAAAGAGAAAATAATTTCCCTTGCCCTTAAAGCCAATTTCTATTGAGAGCCCTTTCCAACAATGGAGTTTAGATTTCATTGTAGAACTTCATCCCCCATCCTCTGCTAGGCATAAGTGGATTCTTACTGCCAGAGACTACTTTACCAAATGGATAGAAGCCACTCCTTCCAGAAATGCCACCGATTCCATCATTATTAAATTCCTTGAAAAAAATATCCTTTCTAGGTTTGGTTGTCCTAGAAAACTTATCACTGATAATGTTGCAGCCTTCATGTCCAAGAAAATTGTTGATTTTTGTCATAAGTACCACATAAATTTGGTACAATCAACAACCTATTACCCTCAGGGTAATGGACTGGTTGAATATTCAAACAAAAGTTTGGTTAATATCATCAAAAGATCTTGGAAGACAACAAGAAATCATGGCATAAAAATTTGGTCAATGCACTTTGGACTAATAGACTTACTACTAAAAAATCAATTGGCATGTCTCCATACCAATTGATCTATGGAATGGATGCATTTTTTCCTTCCTCTTTACGGGTTCCAGTCATGAAAATCATTCAGGAAATACAAGTTGAACTAAATGATGCACAGAGAAGGATCAATCAAACTATTCAATTACAACAGTCCAGAGAAGAGGTCTATAATAGGATTCAAGTGGTTCAAGAAATTATCAAGAATATTTTTGATAGAAGAACAAAGGGTGATGATTTTAATCTAGGTGAAAAAAAATTGAAATGGGATTCCAGAAGAGAAGACAAAGGTAAACATGGAAAATTTGAAAACCTTTGGAAAGGGTCATACATTATTTATACTTTTAGAGGAAACAATTCATATTTCCTTAAAGAGATAGAAGGAATAGAGATACCTAGAGGTCTTGTTAATGGCAGGATGTTCAAGAATTACTTCTCTTAAGAATATAGTTTGATCTTTCATCATTGTAAATACCATAGTTTTGCATTTTGTAATTTGGATAACTCATTAACAAAGTTTGAAGCCCGTGGATATGGCCCTAAGCCTCGTTTGATGAGTTTTCATATAAAAAAAAAGGAAATCAGATGAATACTTTCCAGAAAATGGAGTACTCAAGGCTATTGATATTATGTTCTTGACACTTCTCTTGGAGAAGAACCATCTCCAGTTGGAGCCACTGTTAGGGTCCTATAAATTATAGGATCTCAAGGTGATTGAGTATTTCATATTTTCAATTTCATATTGTACATGATTTTCAATATTCAAATGATTTCCAAAAAGAAATATAAAAAAGAAGAAGAAAAGAGGGTATATTAAAAAAAAATGAAAAATAAAAGAAAGAGAATAGAAAAGAAAAAAAAGAAAACCCCAAAAGTATAATATTGCAAGTGTTGAAAATCAAAATGCCATTGCTGATTAGATTAGTTTGTTCAATTCATAAAGTCTAAGCATGATTGAACTATTTAAAAAAAAAATTGGATAGGTTAGAAAATAAGGATTTTCCAAATAGTTCAATCTTGGAAAATCAGTAACTAGGTAGAAATAAAATTGATTCAACAGTTCAAACTGAATCACTAGGAGAAATAAGGGAAAGAGTAGGTTAGAAATTCATAAAAAAAAGAGATATGGGTTTGTAAGCCTAAATGCACCCTGCAAAAGAATGATGAAAAAATGCTAGATTAGTGAAAGGGTAGGTAGAATGAAAGAAAGTAAATGTGGAGAGACATGAAATTTATTCTAAAGCATCATTCCAAATATTTCATGTATTTTCATGTATGGATACAAATTAAAAAAGAAAAGGGTTTTATCCTAAGTTTAAGGGATTGAATCATTTTAAATTTTATTTGACATAATATATGTCATATCCTAAAGTTCCATACTTTACACTCCGCCCAAAATTTCATTTAATTTTCCCAACCCCACTGTCCACTCACCCATCACTTCATTGTTAAATTTCAACCACCTTCCACTTCATCTCCACCCCCACTATCGCAACCGATGGCCCATATTTAGTCCCCCCCCCCTCCCCCCCCCTCCCTCCCCCATCATCCTCCGAAAGTTAACGTCATAGGGGGGGTCTGAAATGGGTGGTTTCTGAAACCAGCCCATCCGCTACATGTCAAGCGCCTATCTTTTCACACACCCCCTTGCCATTCAACTTACCATCCTAGAACCCCTCCTAAAAGTGTTTTCTGTCGAGATTAATCCATGTCGTTGACCCTTAACTCTCCACCATTCTCGATGCTCCATGTTATCACTCATGTCAAATCCACCCAATCACCTCCGCTCCCACCTAAAGACCTATTGAAACATTAAATTGTTTAAGATGTTACCCAACGGGCCCGCAACATGTCAAAGGAAACCCCACCATCCTACACAATCTCCTTTCCCCACATGATTCATAGGTTACCATGTTTTTTCTAGTATTTTCTTGTAATAGGTGATTGAATTCAAGTTTAGCAGATCTAAACGAAGTGTGGAAAAATCCAATTGTCTGCAGATAAACATAAATCCCTTCAATTTCTTCCCCTCTCTATCTAATTCCCCTTCTAATATGTGCACCTGCAGATAACAAGAAGACAGTTAGTTTCATTTTCAAAGGTAGTAATGCATCCAAATAAGAAGAATCAGGAGCCATTCATTCCAATGTTTCACCCTCTTGTGGACCTTGATCATATTTCCCTTGATGAGAGGGATTTTAAAATTCATGAGACTCCCTTACAAGTCGACCTTTTCGACATATACTACTGGTTGGAGGATAAACTCATCGATGGGGCTGATGATATAGGATTTTGGGACACAAATATTCCATACTACATATTTCCAAAAAATCACGGTTGCCTTGAATTCATAAGAAAGTGTCATGCATGTTATGATCTAAATCAGAGGGTTGTTTTTTCCCCCATAGGGGAAATTCTATTCACCATTAGTTCCCAGTCTATCACGCAGATGATGAAGGCTCCTATTATTGAAGAAACTACACCCTTTTCCCATGAAACCCTCAGGAAATTGTACCATAAATTAGATTTTTCCAGTAGATCCAAAAACTTTGAATTATTCATGGTTTTAGACACTCCCCTACCCAAGAAGAATCCGCCATACCCATCTTTTACATTCCCTGATATGACTCAACACATAGTCATTGTCCTTTCTTACCTTCTAGGATACTATTTAGACCAGTGGCTAGATGAAGCAATTATAGGATTCTTGTAAATATTTTCATCAGACTCTAAACCTTCCATTATGTTCAATTTCAGTCAATTCTTGGCAGATGACGTTCATGATTAGTTTGTCAAGTTTCACATAGAGGAAGTTTTTAAATACACTTCAGTCATTTTTTATATATTTGTATATTTTCAAGCAAGCAGGTTTCAGTTTACAATGGGAAAATTGAATGAAGATTCACAACCTCAATCTATCATATTCTAGAAAACAATGTTGATTAAAGATAAAAAATAATTCACTTACAAACAATTCATTGAGTTTTTTGTGCATCCAGCAATGAGCATCCTCAACAACACAGTGGAACCAAGGATTAGTGAAGAAATTAAAATATCATGTAGCTGTCAGACCAAGCCACAACTGGAGAGAGGTACTTGCCAGAATTATACAGAGCTTAGAATATATGGGTGTGAGTTGCACCCGAACAAGCTACCAAAGTTCCTCCCCATGAGGATCTTTTCCCTGGAGTACATTAGACAGATGATTAATGCAGATAAAGTACGTTTTGTATCAATAAAAAGGAAATATCAGTTCAGAATCAATTCCCAAATTGGTCCTTTCATTTGCAACAATAGAGCAGCAGGAGAGGAGGTTGAAAAGAGGCTGAAAGAGATGAAGCTTACACACAGTTTCACTTGTTCTTATGAACCATTGGGAATTATCTCTAAGAACAGGTTAGAAAACAAATCAACTCCATACATTCAAACCCACAGGCCCAAAATTGAACAATTTATGAGCCAGACAGAGTGGACATCAAACACTGTACAAGAGGCTAAAGAGCAGGTAATTTCATCTTCAAGTATACAAACCCCTCTTCCACAAGAGAAGAATAATATAGAGGATAAACAAGATAAACTAAAATAACAAGAGAAAGAGACAATAGGAAAAAGACCAAGAGATGATCAATCATGTTTGGGTATCGATACATCTAGCAAGGAGTTTAAGATGAAATATAGGAAGAGAGCAAGAATTTACATGGATATTGATCAAGGTAAGGAATCAAAGCAACAAACAGTGATAAATATCATAGAAATTCATATTTCCTCTCCAAAAAGTGGCCAAACTATAATTTCTCCTACAACTTCAACTACAATTCCCATTTAGCAGCAAAGCCTTCAAACACCTACATCTACTATTCTTACAAGGGAAAAGGAGGAAACAATATATGACACCTTCAGGGAGATCAAGAGGAAAAATGAAATATTGAAGAACGGGACCTACAATCAATTTTGGAAGCAAACAACTAGTTCATAAAGTAGGCTTCTATCATCTTTTGATTTAGAAAATGGAAAGATGTGCATGGCTTTCTCAGAAGCCTAGATTTCACAACCAAAAATACCTATTGATTTCAAGCATACATATTTTGAGTTTAATGTCAAGGATATCCACCCAATAGATCAGATGGAAATGCACAAATAAACTGGAGAGATGATCTCATCTACATTGACTAGTACTGCAATGGGTCTATCTAAATTGCAGGTATCAATGGCAAATATTCAGTCCCACCTCAAGATGGAGAATATTTCTTCTCTTGGAAAGGATACCAGAATTAAATCCTTGGAAGATGTAGTTGTGAAGATCGGGTATGATCCAGCAAATATAGAGGCAGTAGAAGAGGTATTGAAGTAGAAAAATGTAAACATAGCAACTTTGAGAAAGAAACTCAAAATGTCAGCTACTAAAGACCCTCTAACCAAGGACATAGAGGATAATGAAACACAAAAATAAGAGATGATGAAGCTGAAATGGAACAATCAGCACAACTAAAGAAGATGGAGACATAAATGGAGAAATTAGTAAAGGAAAAGGATAAATCAGCACAGATGGCAATCATTCCCTTGGAGGTTGTTCCCATTGCAGTCAAACCTTCAGCTACATCATCAAATATAGGTACATCAAGTGGTACAGAAAAACTAGCTAAGGCCATTGAGAATATGTCCATCCAAACAGAGGAGATAAAAATACTGGAAGCACAAATTAATATCTTGAAGGATCAAAAGGTAATATCTGACAATGCACATGATATAGATGTGCAAAGAACCCAAAAATAGAGTGAAATATTGCAAAATGCTGAGAATGAAGCTTCCATTGGTCAAACCATTGGCCAGTCAAAGGAGATCATATGTACAAGTATAATTGAATCTATGAATGAAATATGGCCTTCCATTCAAATCATATTTGAATAGAAATAATTAAATGAAAAGGTCAATGATACAATAGCTAGTGCCACCAAGGATCTTGGAGACATGCCTGAAACAACAAATAACATCATTAGATTTCTAAATTCAAAGAGCAGGTATGAATTGGATGAACTTGAAGTTGAAGACATAACAACAACAATTCTAGAGGTCAATAAGATGCTAATTAAGAAAAGCTTGGTCACACAGTTCGAGGAAAAATGCCACAATTTAGAGATTGTTGTCAGTAGATTCTTTAACAGAATTGAGCCACTGACCAAAAGAGGGTTACCTTCATTGTTCGTGATAAATGATAAGCTTATTACCAAGGAACACTATGTAAATAAATTTAAAGACATTGCTAAGGACACAACCAAGTTTGCACGTCTCAGAGGAGAAATGACAGGAAGGGCTTTCCTTGAGGCCATGAGAAACAATATATTCATCCAAAATGAAATTAAACACATTTTTGTGTTGAAGCCCACTTTCATTAGATTCACAGAGAGGGATGAAATATATCAAAAGGTGACTAGGATAAAAATTTCAGATGAGCAGCAGTGGGAAAATCTATGTGAATACCAAGAAGGGTGAAGGACAACATATCTGCCAAATTAGCCAGCACAACACCAGATCAAATCAAGCAGCAACGACCTTCTGAAAAACATGGATAGATGTCAAATTTATTTCATCGTGTCCACTTCGTGGTCACACTAGTCAAATTTTGTTTATTTTTTAATTAATAACATATTACCTAGTAGATACGACAATCGTTGTAGAATTCAGTGAAATACCTCATACATTTTGAGTATTAGGGGTTGGACCCTGGATTGAAAAACTTTTCTATTGGAGCATTGTATCTTCTTGAAGTTGGAGCATCAATAAAAAATACCAATTACAAGATACTTGAGCTATGTTTATCTGGTGATGTTATTCCTTTTATGTGTTAATGTTTCCATTATTTTTCTCTCAGTGCATAATTTAAATATGATTGTAAAACAAAAATATGAAGATTAAGATTTGTTGTTAGAGCGCCTTATTTCTTGCTGTGTTTGCAATATAAATTTTTTTCTCTTGAAGTATGGTTAATAAATTCTTAATTTCTTTTTAACCATTACTGAAATCACTGTTTCTTTCATCTCAAAATTATTTTCATTTTAAAATCCAGTAAGTGTAGTTAGGTTTCCTTGTGGATGCTCTTGAAAATTTGATGCAACAACCCAGCCTTTATGACTCCATGGCCCAATGGAATTAATTTAAATATATCTACTAATCCAATCAAACAATCAGTCAAAAATAAATCTCTACTATCGTTATAACTAGCTTAATATCAAATTCATAAAACAAAGCTAAAACTAAAAGAGAGATCCCTCTCTGAGTCTAGGAGGGCTAGATCCTAGACTCCAAAGAGGTTTTGATGTTGTCCTATATAATTATTCTTGTGAATCTTAAAATTATAGAACGACAACAGATCGATGTCTTCTAATTCAAAGGATTTGTGACCAAATTTAGGGTTGTATCATCTTGTAGGATTCAAGGACTAAATAAATTTTTATTTATAATCATTTAGGAAGATATTTCACTTCCTCAAGAAAGCTATATATATTTTCCAAGTCTTAATGTAAGACTTTTTGAGTTCTAGGTCTCTCCATGAGAACCGATGCAAATAATTATTATTTACCAATAGTCCCATACCAATATGTCTTAGGTATACTCCTTCAGATATTAAGTCTTGGATGAGTGGTGCTAGTAGCTTATGTGACTGCTTCCCAATCCACAGATATAAAATGTTATAAACATTATCTCATTTTCCAACTATCTATATCAAATAATTCCCAATCAATGAAAATGTTGAGACAATGGATCAAGGATTTCATAGTTTTTTTAGAAGGGTTCAAATTCAATCCTTTAAGGATATGGAGGAAATTTCTTAATCATTTATTATTTTAAGCTAGATACCTAGTTCCTATAAAAACCTCTATATATTATTAGTTGTGAGGGATTTTAAGAGGACATACAATTTTTGTAGCTCCTAACCATCTTGGAATTTTGAGATAACAATATTCCAATATGCTAATGCCATACCTTTATTTTCCTTATCCCTTAAATTATTCATGGTTGCAGATATTCCCCTGCCCAAGAAGAATATGCCATACCCATCTTCTACATTCCCTGATAGGACTCAACACATAGTCACTGTCCTTTCTGTAGAAATTTGCTGAATAATAAAGATTTATCCACTGAGATTATCCTGGTCACACACTAATTTGAATTCATGCATAACACATAACCTCTTCTACAATTAATCATCAATTTGCGGAAATAGAAACAGTCGCATGCGCACATAAACACAATATGTAATGGGGAAAGCTTATAGCTAAAAACCCCCAGCTATTTTGTATATTATAATGGAAGATAACATGTAGAAATATCAGTACAATACTCCTCACAAGTACTCAGTACTGTCTCCAAAATTTACACACAAACTAGCTCAGTTTTGAACAAGTCACGGGTTCAAAACTCATCCACTATTTTGCCTGCCTCTACTGTGCAATCCAAGTTGGTGTGATGATAGATCCAAGTTCGAATCTCCTTGGCTTCAACTGCGCAATCCTCATGGGAAATCTCCTCCAATGCTTGTGAAAATCTCATGCACAACTAATGTCACAACTAATAGCAAACTCACCCTTTCATCTACCTCTTCCACTGGTATTCACTGAACTGTCCATGCACTGTAGTAAACTGATGTGTTCTTGAGTTGAATAATGAGTTAATAATTAGTGAATTAAATAATATTTAATTAACTCCACTCATCTCTAGTGTATTAGCTAGTTAAACTAAATACAACTAGTTCAACTAAGTTAAACAGAACACAACTCCACCAACTGTCTCATCAACTCCACCAAACTCCGCCACTTGAGTTCTAACTGAATTCAACCATGAATGAGTTCACCAAACCCCTAGGAATAGCATAATTCCTTTTTTCAGGTGCATGGGCCACATCTGTAGCTCCAACTGAAGTGCTGCAAGAGGATAAATTGAAGTTTATAGTCCAAATATTATTAAGGGCTAATAATATTTGACTGACCTATTTTTAGATAGGCAGTCTAAAAATATACTTCGACCTGTATGTATAAAAATAGAGGTCCATATATTTTACCAACTCTACCAATCATCCAAGAATAGCATACTGCAACTCCTAGACCATGCTCCATATGTCTAAAAATAGACATAGTCTAAAAATAGACTTTGCGCCAAAAATAGCCTGCGGGCCCACTTAGTGAAGGCGACTTCATTTCACTAACCTCCATCATCTTGTTGCATCTTCAACACTCCCTCTCAACAAGATATGGATTATCTGCAACCCCTATCTTGCCTCTGTGGAATTTGAACTTGCTCCTGGTGAGTGCCTTCGTCAAGATGTCAGCATCCTGATCCTCCGTGGGAACATATGAAAGTAACATGATTCTTCGCTGCACAAAATCTCTGATATGATGGTACCTGATGTAGATGTGTTTGGATCTATAATTAAATACTATATTATCTGAGAGTTTAATGAAACTCTGGTTATCACAATAAATCACAGTAGGCTCCAAGTGCGACCCAAACAAGCCGACGAGGATCTTCCTCATCCAAATAGCCTCGCATGCAGCCAAGATTGCTGCCATGTACTCGGCCTCTGCTGAAATAAGTGCCACGGATCTCTGCTTCCTGCTGTACCAGGAAACTGTTGTCGACCTGATACTGAAAACTCCTCCAGATGTGCTCTTTCGGTCCGTTGGGCTCCCTGCCCAATCTGCATCAGTGAAGCCGCTAAGCTTCGCTCCAACCTCCTGTCTGTACCACAGACCATATCCCGATGTGCCACTAAGATAACACAATACATGCTTGCCTGCCTTCCAGAAGAGCTTGGTAGGCTTAACCATAGCTTGCGAAAGCTGGTTAACAACATAGCATATATCAGGTCGTGTATTGACCAGATACATAAGCGACCCCACCAACTGTCGATAGACAGTGGCATCCACTACCTCCGCTGAAGTAGCATCCTCCTTCCTCCAACCACCAGGAAGAGGAGTGTCAACAGGCTTGCAGCCTTGCATGTTGAACCTCTCCAAAATCTCCCAAGAATACTTGCCCTGAGAAACAAACAGTCCTCCGCTGCGCTGCCAAATCTCCAATCCTAGGAAATAATGAAGGATGCCCAAGTCCTTCATCTCAAACTCTCGTGCAAGATCCTCCTTGCATGAAAGTATCAACTGCTCATCGCCAGTCAAAATCAGATCATCTACATACAGTACGATGATCAACAGCTTCCCCTCCACCACAATCCGGTACAGGTTTGGATCCGCCTCACTCTTGGAGAATCCAAGCCCGGTGAAGTAGCTGTCTATCCGAGTGTACCAAGCACGAGGTGCTTGCTTCAGCCCGTACAGTGCTCTCTTGAGTCGGCACACATGCGACTCACTGCTGAAGATCTCAAAACCTTCAGGCTGTTCTATGTACACCTCCTCCTCAATAACTCCATTGAGGAACGCAATCTTCACATCCATCTGATGAATGTGCCACCCCATCTGCGCTGAGAGAGCAAGGATCGTCCGTATGGAAGAGTACCTTGCGACAGGTGCAAAGGTCTCCTCATAATTGATCCCCTCGATCTGTGAAAAGCCACGGGCGACAAATCTCGCCTTGTACTTCTCCACACTCCCGTCAGCCGCCTGCTTCACCTTGTAGATCCATCGCGAACCCACCACTCATTTTCCCTCCGGTCTTGGGACAATCTCCCATGCACTGTTCCTGACAATCGAATCATATTCTTCGATCATGGCATCAACCCATGCGGGTTCCTCCACAGCCTTCCTCGAAAGAGATGGTTTTGTCATGACACATTTTCACAAGAGCCATGTATCTAGTGTACCATCTGGATCACCGTCTTCACATGTGCCGTAGGTGGTCCTACAACCTTCTCTCGCATCTTGAGCCGCCGCTCGCCTTCCGAGTGCGCTCAGAGACCCTCCTCTGATGGTTGGCACCGCATGAGTGGTTTCTTCCACTCCATGAACCTCCTCTTGTGGTTGATCCACATCCTGAGGCTCATCCTTAGGAACTAATAGCTCCTCATCTGCATGCAAGTGTGGCTCCCTCTCAAGCGAACACCTCATGGCTTTCTCCTCATGAAATTTGATATCCCGTCGCACAACAGTCTTCCAACTGTCTGGAAAATACACACGATAGTTGTGGGGCGTATCGTTGTACCCCAAAAATATTCCAACCTCTGCAGTCAGATCCAGCTTCTCTCTGGCGTCCTTCGTCACATGCATGTAGACAGGTGAGCCAAAAATCCTCAAATGAGAAATGTCAAGCCTCTTGCCAGAAAACGCCTCCTCCGGTGTACTCATGCCAAGTATCTTGTGAGGACAACGATTCTGCACATACACTGTAGTATTGCATGCCTCAGCCCACAAGTGAAGGGGTAGGCCCTGATCATGCAACATCGCCCGTGGCAAGACCCACGATCGTTATGTTCTTCCGCCACAACTCGTTTCCGTCGTGGGTTATGGGTGCGATGACTCTCTCCTCGAATACCTTCGCGCTCGCAAAATTCCTTTGAATTCGTGAGAGATGAATTCACCACCATTGTCGCTCCTAAGAGCCTTCACATGCTTTCCGATTCCTTCTCAACCAGCGCCTTGAATTCATGTAACTTGAATATGTCTCTCTCTTCTTCTCGCATGAAGAAGATCTCCAAGACTTCCGAGAGAAATCATCAAAAAAGATCACAGCAGTACTTGTGCTTTGCCATCGGCTACTGAGAAAGGACCACACACGTCTATGTGAACTCTCTCAAGGATCGTCGTGGCGTGACTATCCTTCTCGTGAAAGGTGGCTTTCACATATTTTCCCAAGGTACACCCCTTGCATTGATCTGACTGCGCAAGAGTGCCCTTAGGAAGCCCAGTAGAAATCTACTGCAGTATCTTCAAAGCGCCATGGTGAAGGTGGCCCAACAACTCACCCTCATCATCCCGGCTCACCACTGCTTCCGCCTTGCATGCCATTGCTGCACAGCCATCTACTTGCAACTGATAAAGGTTCTTTAATCGAACCCATATCTTCTGGGTCTCTCCAGTTGTCTTACTGCGCGGGAAAGCCTTTCCTTCGCTGAAGACCACAGCATACCCCTTGTCTTCCAACATCGCCACAGAGATCAGATTCTTCATCAATCCTGGAACATGCAATACTTCCTTCAATACAAAGGGTTTACCAGACTCCCTCTCAAAGGAAATGGTGACGATACCGGTCGCACTGTATCTACCATCATCGCCCATCTCGATGTGCACTCCAAGATATTTTTCCTCCAGATCTGAAAACAGATCCCGATCTCCTGTCATGTGAAATGATGCACCACTGTCCAAGAACCATACTGATCCCATCACACTTGAGACCAATCATGTGATCAGTGAAAAATCCAGTTCTAACTGGGAGGCCAATGCCTCTCCCGCTGCAGATCCAGCAACCTTCTTATTTTTCTTCTTCTGCAGATAATTTGTGGCATAGTGTCCATGCTGGTGACAGTGAAAACACTTCACCTTGGACATGTCTTGCTTCTTACCTTTTGCACCAGACTGAGAATCTTTCTTGCTCTTCCCCTTCTTTTCTTTGGTAGCCAAAGCGCAATTTTCTTCATCAGATACCTTTGATAAAGATCCGTCCCTGGTAGTCCGCCTTATCTCCTCTTGCATGAGATCTGCCCAAAGTCGCTCCCATCCCGGAAACTTCTCCCGACCATTGATAGAGTCCTGATAGGAATGCCAACTCTTCGGAAGACCAAGGAAAGCTAGTTCCACCAAGTCCTCTTCATCGACAGTCACCCCCACACTTCCCAGCTCATCTCTGCATTGAGTGAACTTCGTGAGGTACTTGGCGATACTGTCGCCTTTCTCCATCTTAATGTTTCTGAGTTTATCCTTGAGCACTTGCTTCCTTTGGTTGCTCTTACTCTGGAATAGATCTGTCAACGCTTTCCACATCAAATATAGAGAAGATTTTCCATGCAGGCTGGATACAATGTGATCCTTCACGCCCTCCAACAGAATCCTTCGACATTTCGCCATCTTCTTTTTCCAAGCCTCAACTTCAGCAGGATCAGTAGGCTTTTGGACATCCATATCTATGAACTCCTTCAGCCCATTATCTTCTAATACTACCTCCATCCAATATTTCCATGCAACATAATTCGAACTGCCTTCAAGAGCATATTCGAGTCACAAACCATTGAAAGACATTTCAACTCTGGCACCAAGAAAACAAGCTACTGCAAAATTTGAATTCCAAACTCAAAAAATCAACTACTTCTGGATCTGTGAGAAAAAATTATTTCTAGCACAGAGATCGACTGTAAGGGCATTTACTGGATATATCACCTTTCAGAGAAAGGATGGATCCAGAGGCTACCTAGCCCGTTACAGACTCTGTCTACCGAAATAAAATTGTAATCACTGTAATAGATCCTGATGATCAATTCCCTCTGATACCATGTATAAATTTTCTGAATAATGAATATTTATCCACTGAGATTATCCTAGTCACACACTAATTCTAATTCATGCATAACACATAACCTCTTCTACAATTAATCATCAATTTGCGGAAATAGAAACAGTCGCATGCGCACATAAACACAATATGTAATGGGGAAAGCTTATAGCTGAAAACCCACAGCTATTTTTTATATTATAATGGAAGAGAACATGTAAAAATCTCAGTACAATACTCCTCACAAGTACTCAGTACTGTCTCCAAAAGTTACACACAAACTAGCTCAGTTTTGAACAAGTCACGGGTTCAAAACTCATCCACTATTTTGCCTGCCTCTACTGCGCAATCCAAGTTGGTGTGATGAGAGATCCAAGTTTGAATCTCCTTGGCTTCAACTACACAATCCTCATGGGAAATCTCCTCCAATGCTTGTTCAAATCTCATGCACAACTAATGTCGCAACTAATAGCAAACTCATCCTTTCATCTACCTCTTCCACTCGTCTTCACTGAACTGTCCATGCACTATAGTAAACTGATGTGTTCTTGAGTTGAATAATGAGTTAATAATTAGTGAATTAAATAATATTTAATTCACTCCACTCATCTCTAGTGTATTAGCTAGTTAAACTAAATACAACTAGTTCAACTAAGTTAAATAGAACACAACTCCACCAACTGCCTCATCAACTCCACCAAACTCCGCCACTTGAGTTCTAACTGAAGTCAACCATGCATGAGTTCACCAAACCCCTAGGAATAGCATAATTCCTTCTGTCAGGTGCATGGGCCACATCCGTAGCTCCAACTGAAGTGTTGCAAGAGGATAAACTGAAGTTTATAGTCCAAATATTATTAAGGGCTAATAATATTTGACTGACCTATTTTTAGACAGGCAGTCTAAAAATAGACTTCGACCTGTATGTCTAAAAATAGAGGTCCATCTATTTTTACCAACTCGGCCAATCATCCAAGAATAGCATACTGCAACTCCTAGACTATGCTCCATATGTCTAGTGACATAGTTCAAAAATAGACTTGCGCTAAAATAGATCAGAAGTGCCCACTCTAGTGAAGGCGATTTCCATTTCACTAAGCTCCATCATCTTGTTGCATTTTCAAATAAACAGACAACAAACCCACTGTATGCTCTGATGTAAAGGAGAAAATAAGGAAATATTTTGTGAAATCTGGGCTAATCAGAACTGGGGCTTGGGTGAATGCATGTTTTACTAGTTCGAAGGAGTTTTTGGCTTCTACGGTCCACTTAACTCCTACTTCTTTCTTGAGCATATTAGTCATATTCCTGAGGAGTTCCACTAAGTTGGGAATAAACCTCCTTAAGAAGTTAATTTTCCCAATAAAGGACTTCAATTCTTTTATGTTTCTTTGGTGGCTAATCTGCAGTATTCCCTCAACTCTTTTTAGGTCTATTTTAATCCCCTTTTCCGATATAATATGGCCAAGAAGTTTACCTTCTTGAAGCCCGAATTATGTCTTCTTGGGATTTAAAGATAGCCCGAACCTTCTACATTTCTCAAATACTTTTCTCAGATGTTTAAGGTGCTCCTCATTAGTTTTGGAATAAACTGTTATGTCATCAAGGTAGATTACGATGAAGTGACCTATTTCCTCTAAAAATTCTATGTCCATAGCTCTTTGGAAGGTTGCACTAGTGTTCATTAGTCCAAAAGGAATTTTCACATACATGAAAGTGCCCCATGGAGTGGTGAAATTTGTTTTTAGTTGATCTTCTGGGAGTACTAAGACCTGGTTATACCCTGAAAAGCCATCTAACAACGATATCCTCTTTGAGCCAACTACCCTTTGTAGGATGTGTTCCATTTTGGGTAAGGGGTAATTGTCCTTTAAGGAGGCTTTGTTGAGGTTTCTAAAATCAATGCACAGTATTATTTCTCTCGTATTTTTTCTCACAGCTACAAGGTTGGATACCCAATCAGAAAACCTCACCAGCACTATGATTTATTCCTCATACATTTTCTTGATTTCCTTTTCTACAAGAGGCAGTTGTACTGGGTTAATTCTGCGCAGTTTTTGCCTAAATGGTTTTTTTTTCTTTCAACAAGATCTTATTTTGGATGATCTTTGTGTCGTAGGCTTTTAAGTCCTCATAGCTCCAAGCAAAAACATTGACAAACTATTTAAATAAATCAATGTATTTCTTCTTGATGTGTGCCGACAAGGATTTAGCTAATTTAATCATTTTAGGCTTGTCTTCACTGCCTATATTGCATTCTTCAACATTCGATTCAATGTGCTCTATAGTGGGTTTCTTTTCCACATCGTTAAAATCAAAAAATTCTTCTAAGGGTGCTAATCCTCTAGGTATGTTTTTGTCTTTGGACTACAACACCTCTATGTCTTTTTTTTCTGCATTTAGGTATTCTTTTGTTTGATTTTCGAACTCTTAGGTTAACATGTTTATTTCTACAGAACAGGATGGTTTTTCTTCATCAAGGGGCTCTTTATCCGAACTGCTTTCATCAGACTTAAAGCCTGACTCTGGCAATTAAAACTCATTCCTACAAAGCAAGAAATCCTCTATCCGTTTGTCACCTCAAAAACCTTCCAATATTTCTCGTTGTCCGGGTACCGCTCGGGTTCATATTTTGTTTGAATAATGATCCGTTTATCACTAGGTGATTTCAATATGAACTAGCAAAATGTTAAAGCAATCCATTTATGATAATGTTTTGGTCTCTAGGGATAAACACAAGCTCATATTCTACAAATGCTTTCACCGCATCCATGGCTTGCTTTCGTATGCCCTTAATCTAGATTCTTCATGGTGTAATTTCCATTTACTTGTTTGATGACTAACTCGTAGTCCCCATGTACAACCATCCTTTTCGCTCCTAGTTTTTTTGGCCGTATTCAATCCTAGGATAAGAGCCTCATACTCCGCAATGTTATTTGTACATTTAAAATATAGCTTGAAGGTGCCGACTCTCGCATAATTGCTTTGGTATTGTGCAACCATACCTGTGCTCCTTTGTGATTATTTCTAGTGCAAGACCCATCAAAGTTCATTCTCCATAAGGGATCATTTCGTGATACTTATTATCATTTTCATCCCTAATGTTATGTTCACTCCTGTAATATTCTAAGGTCTCCGCACTCAGCCGGTCGGTGTTTTGTTCTTTAGGATTTGCATGGAGTTCAGAGTGATGAGTAATCTACATTTTGTTGTCTTGGTTTTGTTCACTCTGGTCTTTTGATTCAGTACACTATTCTAAATTTTCTCTCTCATTTTCCTCTATATCTAGAGTTGCCATTGTGTCAAGATCTATGGGTATTACTATGTTGTTTGAATCTTTGTCTTCTAGCTCTGGCTCATCTATAGATTCATCATTATAAAGGATGAAAGAGTCCAGATTTGTATGGACAGAGTACAGAGGTGAATTTTCAGGCTTCTCAGGGCTGTTAACCATAAACTTCATGTGTGCCTCTCTATATAGTCTTCTAATCTGGCTAAAGATAGGGATTGTGGCATATGTCATGTCCATTTTCATTGCACCTTGCAGCTTGGCACCCCATGACCTTGACAACAACATTCCATACTTAGGAGGCACATCTGCCACTACAACATCCATAACCATGCACTTGGCTAGGATTTGGGTCAAATTCACACAAATATCTTTGATTAGGCCAAGGCACTTCACTCTGCTAGAGTCAAATGAATATAAGTCCTTATAAGGTCTGGTTATCTCTAGGCCTAACTTCTCCATAATCAATTTTTCCATAAGGTTGTGCGAAGCCCCAGAATCATGCATGGCATTACGCAGGGTTTTTTCATGGATATTGAGGCTGACATAAAAGGGAGGCACTACCCCTTCCTGAAATTTCCCTTCAATTTTTGGGCCAAACAAAAGAGCTTGTTGATCATTGTTTAAATTGACAGTATCATTGTTTTTTCCTAAGTTTAAAGCTTTCAAAATTTGACCTTTATATACATCTTGGTTGGCCAACTCAGTGAGAGGAACCAAAATTTTGATTTTGGCTATCTCACTTTCCAAATTGAAAGGAGACTGACTCTCTGAAAGGTTCAATTCTATTTTATTGGCCACTATTTTATTGGTAGAATCAGCTTGCTGATTCTCACTATGTACACTATTTGGAACTGTTTTTTCAGGAGTAGTAGCTACAATGCTAGTGCTGCTATTTTCTTGACTTGGTTTATCGATAGTTTGGATGTCTTTTTTTTTGTTTTTGCCAGAACTCTCAGCTGTTGATTTGTTGCTTTCAGCAGACATTTTAGGAGTCTTTTCAGGTCTTTTCTTAATGGTGATGTCAGAAGATTTTTTTTTTGGGAGTGTCTAAGTTCTTTTTGCTTCTGAGATCATATTTTTCTCGGACCTGGATGATGGAATTTTCGAATCCTAACCTATAGTCCTCAGATTCTAACCCTTCCTCATCCCAATGTGTGTATGAGGTCTGATTATCCTCTGTAGGAAAGGTGTGATCTTGGTTATCTACTTCCACCATGTTTATGATAGTTCCCTCTGATTCTTCTATTATTCCCTCATCTTCATCAAGGAAATTCTCTTGGAATGGAGGTATGACTTGTTGATCAGAGTCTCTTTGTCTATTTTCGGGATTGTTTCTCCTAAAATTTTGGTTTTGGTTTTGATTTTGGTTTCTGTTCTAGTTACTAACTTGGACAACCATTTTCTCCATCATTCTTTCTATCCTCTCCATGTTTTTGGCTAGACTATCATATTTGGAATCAAATGAAAAAGCTGCAGTGTCATCCCTATAGGTTACCTTCTTTTCAGCCCTCATTCTAGCTCTTTTTTCAATTAGGTTTGCTTCTACACTCACTTCTCCTTTCTGCATGTCTTCTAATGAGTTATAATATCTCCCCCTTAACTAATAGGCCATGTCAACATCAAATCCTTCAGGGTATTTCACCAAGGCCATTCCTTGAGGAGGTTTCATGTGAGGTGGAAGAGCATTGTAGACACTATTAAATCTAGTAGAATAGTCATGGACACTCTCTCCCTGATTGCTTTTAAGGTTCTTATATTCTGCTAATATTTGGAGAGGGTTTCTTTTGACTTCCCATTTGTTTATGAAGGTTTGATGTAAAGAGGGAAGATCATGGATACTATTAGGAGGTAGGCCTTTGAACCACTTCTTCACTTCTCCTCCTAGACTCTGTGCAAGGATTCTCATTTTGACTGCATCATCTTCTATCTCCATATAGTCAAAGGCATCTTCCATCCTATCTACATGGTGTTGAGCAGTGGTAGACTCTTTTCCAGTGAAATGAGGAATTTTTGACTGATAATCATTGGGTAGAGGCACTAGAGGTTGTGGTAATACTAGATGGGCATACCATGTAGCCATGGTAGTTTTTTGTGGAGGTAAAGTTTGGGCTTGAGCAGTAGGTATATGAAAGACAGAAATGTTAGGACCAACGACAAAATGTTGAGTAGATCTAGGGTAAGAGAGACCCAAGTTATGAATGAAATGTATGTCAGGAGGTGTAGATGGAGGGGTTTCTCTACCACCAATATGTTTACCACTATGCTGTGGTGAACTTCTAGGCTCAAAGTTTTTCTGTTCTATAGCACTGAGTGACTGAGTTCTCGGTAGATTCCTTGGTGAGTCTAAGTCAATTTGGGTGTTTGATAGAGCTACAAAGTTTTCAGTGCTAAATTAGCTCTATTAATGTGTCTGACAATAGTTGGATCCCTATATGTATAAGGCTTTCTAATAATACTCTCAGGGTTTTCAACTATCTCATGTGGGTTTGGATTAGGATAAGCTCTAGTATGGATTCTTCTTGAAGCTAGTATGTTAAGTCTCAACGAAGAAAGTTAGCCAAGTATGACAGTCTTTAAGAGGAAAAATATCTTCAAACCAAGAATCTTAAGCCGATGTGTCTCTTTTTATATGGATGATGTTGTAATGCAACTGGTCTCCCAGTGGAGTCTCGTGAAAACAAATACAATCAGCAGACCTACTATTCATCAGTGAAGTCTTACGGTCATTCAAGAACTGTGGAGTCGCCAGGTGGAAGGTTTAGAATTTTTTAAGGAGACTTACTGTCCACCACAGTTATTTACTACCAAACCAAGGCTACTATGGTCTTCTTTGAGTTCTTAGATATGTTTTAGGGAATGTTTTACTCAAATTCTCCTCGGTGGAGTTGTCATTATGTTGTGGTTCCAGTGTTTTGGCAGGTTTGGAAATACCAAAAGACAAGACAACATCAAACCACTTTGGGATCTCAGGATCTTGACCTCCTGGATCTAGAGAGGGATCTCTCTATAAGGGCAAAGGATGATATATCTTTGATGTTCAGTTTAAGGTATTAGGCTAGTTATAAGGCACAAGGGTTGTTGTTTTGTTTTTTTTCTTGTGTTTGGTTGGGAATCATGAAAGAAGGGTTCAATGTAAGACAAAGAAGTGAGCAAAGAAGGATTTTCGGCAACGGGGAGATAATTCAAAGAAAACTCAAGTCCATTGGGTGATGAGGTCATAAAAGGGTTTACTTGCAATTCAATATCCAAGGCTTTCAAATGGGCTAGTCATCTAAAACAAAAGATATCTAAAGATCATAGTATGGGATGAAACAATAAGGAAATGAAGGTGAATGACAAGGAAACCTTCCAAGGTGAACACTTAGGAGAAAATATAGGGAAAAGGCATGCCTTAACCATCTATGATCAAACTCCTATGAGGCTAACTCTTCAGAGAATAGAAAACATTTAATATTTGACACAAAGTGAAGCCTAAGATCAGAGAAAGACTTTTAACTTTCAATGCTTTTGACATTAAAATTAAGGGATCTTAGAAAGGCTAACTGTTGGAAAAGGACCCTAGTGAGACAGAACTGACTCTAAATCTCCCAGTATCCCAATTCTTTCAGCTAAAACCAGACAAGAACATCTAAAAACAAACTCTAAATTCATACATCAGTAAGCAGGGAGAACCAACTACTATACTAGTTAAATTATCTTGAATTTGTTCTTAGATCACACAATTAGCAGAAAACATCAAAGATAAGAAGAGAAAGAAGGATTAGGGTACTTTACAGCAGCATATCCTAAGCTAGCTTATTGATTCTTATCAGAGAAATGAAATATGATGAATAACAAAGGGAAACATTTACAAAGATAGAACACATCACCACTGATTTAGATTAGGATCCAATGAACATGCTTGTCATATTAAAGAGCAACACCAGTCACATACATCATTTTCCAACATCTTGATATCAATCTAAAATCATCTCCCAGCCTATTTTACAACTAATACACACAGAACTCTATCTCAAAGAACAACTTACAATCCACGGATTACCAACCAACAACATGTATTTCTCATGAGTTCTTATAGGTGAAAGAGAGGCAATAGAGGTGGATAGAACTTTAAATGGATCATTAAAACAGAGGGGGAAGTGTTCTGCAGCCCATTCTACCTTAATATCTCTGTATTGACTTTCAGTACCCTTTGGATGAATCAATGGCCTTCGACAGGCTGATAATAACTCCAGGTATGTCTCTTGAAGTACTTTCTGGCTATTTTGTACTCTGTTTGTACTCTGGGACAATTAAGGTAGATAAATGACTTTCAGGCCTGCCATACTTTGTAACTAATGCTCTTGCAATCTTAGGACTACTGTCATATGGTGATATTCTCAGGAACTTTATGGAGAATAAAAAACACTATGGGAACTCGTCCTTTCTTGGAAAAGAACCTTCTGCTGATGTGAAATGCTGATATGGCTTGTTTTATGTGCTTCAGGCCTTATTAAGCTTTTTGGGTCATTTTCAAGGTCTTCAATCTGTATCGTCGCCCTTAAAACACTGGATTATGACATTAAATCTTCAATAATGAGCTTTTAATCCCTTTAAACTGTCACTGATACTCTTTGTCACTTCTCTTCTGATCTGTTTGTGAATATGCAGGTTTAATGGCGCTGGAGGGTTTTGAATCAGCATTTTATACTGGTCCTTTAACAAAAACATGTGTTTAAAACCCCCTCAAGTTTCTTCCCTGCAATCTCTGGCTCTAAAAATATCTTCCTGTACTCTTAAAAAACATTGTCTGTGACTGTGAAACAGACTGGATTCACATCCCTTTAAAACCTGCAAAATGACAATCAAACTCATTATGAAAGAACCCGTGGGAATGGGAGGGATGCTGTGGAGGACTGAGGGAATGGAGAGAAATGATGTAAATAGTGGTAGCAGTGAAGAAACGGGTGAAAATTATGGCGAAATGGTGAAAAACTGAGTTGATGAAGGTTTGGTGCGAGGAGGGTTTTAGACCGTCCGATTAGACTGATGGATGGTGATCAACGGTTAAGATTTACTGGTGTGGTTTTTTAGATTGAATTAGGCAGAAGAAAATAATTTAAGTGTTAAAACACAAAGTTTAATGTTTGGGCGAATTACAAAGGAAAAAGGCTAAAATGAATGAGATCGGGCGCTTTTGGTTGTGGGACCAAGAGGGTGGAGGGAGATTGAATGTGGACCATCGGATCACTGGTAGAGATCGACGGTGGAGATCTTCTGATGAAGTCCTTTGGAAGGTCGGAAAGGTGTATAATGGATGGGAACATGATATTATATGAGCCATTGATCTAGATCAAATGAACGGTCGAGATATTCAGATGGAGCTTTCGGGAGCAAAGGGGAAAAGGTGGTTTTAGCGGAAAAATTGTTGGTTTCAAGCAGCTCTGAAGCGATTTGAAAATTTTCCAAAAAAAACGCGATATACCTCGCTGCCTGACATGTGTCCTCCCCAAAACCACTTTTATCACGTGATTTTGAAACATTAAACCTCGGACGCAGAAATCACGCGATATGAATTCTCAGCCGTTGGATGAAGGGCGGGGAGATCTGACGGTGGGAATGAGAGCGTGATATGGAAAGATGCGCGGGCGATAAGGTGGGAAGAGCCAATGGTGGATTTAATCCTGACCGTTGGATTTATGAAATGGACAGTGTAGATCTAATTGGGGATCGAAAAAACAGTGGAATGGTGGAAGGGGAAGGTAGGGTGCCATGAAATCTAGACTTTCAGATCTGGTGGAATGGACAGCTAGGATTTAATCACATTGGAGAAAGGTAGTGGGCGAAAAATCCGAAGTCCTTTGATTTTGCGATTTGCAATTTAGCGCAGACCGTCGGATCATTGGAGAGATCAACAGTTGAGATCAAATCGAAGGGGGAATGACAAAGGGCACAAGAGGCAGAGCGTGATCGAATCCTGGCCGTTGGTTCTTATGGATTCAACGGTTAGGATTGAATCGGAGGGGACAAAGGGGTGGCACTTAAGACTTTGCGATTGGCGATCATGTGAGGGTCATCAGATTAAAGGGGAAATCAATGGTGGATACACAATCGTAGGGGTAATGAAGAGAGGTGATGGGCGCGGTGCAATTTGATCTGGGCCATCAGATCAGAATGGATCAATAGCTGAGATTGTAGTGGAGGCCGATGGAGCAAAGTCTCATCGTATCGGAAATTTACTGAAGAACAAAGAAAAAGTCAAAAATGGAGAGCTCTAATTTCGATTTGTGATTGGGGCTAGCGCCTGGTCCTAGGCACAGGTTATATGGGGGAGGCGTTAGGAAGAATAAGCCCTCAGGGGCTTAGCCTTCAATGGAGCGGAAAAAAATGATTTTTATGCATTTTAAAGGGATTTTTGGAGTTTTTAGCACCCGATTGCGAGGCTAAGGGTCCCTAAAGAGAGGGGCTATGAAATATAATCCCTCGAGGGCTTAAGGCCTAATATAGTGTAAAAAGAGGGTTTTCAGGCCAAAAACAGAGTTTTTAAGGCTAAATGGGTGGTTTCGGTAAAGGGAAAAAGAGATTTTTAAACCAAATGAAGGGAGCCATAAGGTTTTAAAAGGGAATTTTGATGATTTAGAGGGCTGAGGAGGGGAAAAAAGGGTTGAAAATGGGGCTTTTGAAGGGATAAACTGGGGCAAATGGAGGCCTTTCTGAGAAAATTTCTTTCGCAAGCAGTGAGGATTTTTCAATGAAAACAGCAATGAGGATTTTTCAAGGAACAGAAGACACATAGAGGCTCCAAGAATGAAATATTTTCAAGGGAAATGTTTCTCTTGAAGGCTTAGAAACATTTTTAGCCACCTTTTTGCTTGACAAAAATTTATAGGTGGCTAACAGTGCCTATGGAGAAGTTATTGAAGAAGGATGTGTCATTTTTCTAGGATGAAGAATGTCAAAAGATCTTTGAGCCACTAAAGGAGAAGATGGTCACTGCACCTATTATGATATTCCCAGATTGGTCTAAGGTTATCCATGTACATGTAGATGCATCTGGTGTAGCACTTGGAGTTGTTTTAGCACAGCCAGGAGAAGGAGACATTGATCACCCTGTTGCTTTTGCCAGTAGGATTCTCTCCAATGAAAAACAAAACTACTCAACAACAGAAAGGGAAGGATTGGCCATGGTATATGCTTTTCAAAAATACAGGCACTATCTGCTAGTACACTTCAAAATGTTCATTGACCATTCTGCTTTGAAATACCTGGTCAATAAGCCTGTATCGGGGCGAATATTTGCAGATGGTTGTTTTTATTTCAGGAATATGAATTTGAAATCATTGTGAAGCTTGGGAGATTAAATGCACGACCTAATTAGTTGTCACACATCGAAAATGGGGAAGAAACAACTAATCTGGAGGAGGGGCTAACTGATGCGCAACTCTTTGCTATCAAGGTGGTTGATGAGAACTTTGTTTATATTATTCACTTTCAGACTGCTGGAAGATCGCCTGATGAATATTCAGTGCAGTAGAAGAAGGAGTTGGTTGCACGTGCAACTGATTTTACCCTCATTACTCATCAGTTGTACAAGTTGGGAGCAGGTGAAGTATTGAGAAGGTATGTTTTGGAACATGAAAGACATGATATCTTGGTTGAGGCTCATGGTGGGGTTGTAGGAGGCCATTATGTAGGGAAAGATACTGCATAGAAGGTTTTTCATGCTAGGTTATGGTGGCCCACACTACACAATGATGCACATGCATACTGCCAAGCCTGTGATGCATGCCATATAACAGGGAAGCCATCACGTAAAGATGAAATGCCCCTGCAAACCTTTGATAAATGGGCTATATATTTTGTGGGACCCATCAATCCTCCAGGGAAGAAGACTGGAGCATGATATATCATCACTGCCACAAATTATGTGACCAGGTGGGAAGAAGCGAAGGAAGTCAAGGATTGTACCATAGATACTGCCGAGCACTTCATTTTTGAACATATTTTGACTAGGTTTGGATATCCGAAGATACTGATGAGTGATAGAGGTACACACTTTGTTAATGAAACCATTGAAGCTCCGATAGAGGAATTTAAGATCCATCACCATAAGATTACCCCTTATCACCATGAGGAAAATGGTGCGATAGAAGCTTTCAACAAAATTTTGGAGAATGCGCTCACAAATATTTGTAATGCAATTTAGAATCATTGGGACGTGTGCATCCATTCTATGTTATGGGCATATAGGACTATTGGTGTCATAGAGGTGGATTATTATAGGCAACCCTAGTGCTCTTCATTTAATTATCAACCTGAGGTAAGTCTTCTTATTTCAAAAGTGTCGGCACAATATATGCAAGTGAGATCGACTAATAGATACTCTATGTTGTTTATGAGAAAGGATTATCTAGCCTCCCAAATTCAATCAACTAATGAGGAATGATTTGGTAGGTTATGGCTAGTTATTCTATTAAGCCTATGATTGAACAACAGGATGGTGGTTTGAGCAGCAACTTAATAAATTGAACAACAATCTAAATAAATTGATATAAAGAAATCTGAATGAATTGAACATCAGTCTAAGTGAATTGAACAACAATCTTAAATGAATTGAACAACAATCTTAAATGAATTGAACAACAATCATAAATGAATTGAACAGCGACCGTAAACGAAATGAACAAAAATCTTAAATGAAGCAATCTAAATGAATAGAATGGAAATATTAAATGAATTTAACAACAATCTAAGTGAAGTGATCTAAATGCATTGTACAACACTCATATAATTTTGCAATGGAATTCTCTTGGTAAACTAACTCATTGGAATTAATCAATAATTGGACGCTTTACCGTGCTGACAGAACAATGTAATCCACAAAGATAAGTAACATCGAGAAATAACTATCTTGCGATTTGTAAATCGATTGCAAAGGCATTGAAAGGAACTGAAAACATCTATTGGTGATGAAGTATTATTATAAACCAGAAAATATGAAATGTGATTATTCTGAATCAAGAAATACAGATATTAAATTATTCTGAAGGAAGAACAACTGTAACTTTATTGAGTAGAGAATTATGTTACAACCACATCAGATAACTGAACATGGATTTTTTAACTAATACATAGCACAAAATTAGCGCAGTGTCTCCCAGAGGTTGGGCCCAGACCACTAGAAGTTCTAACGCGATGAGAACCTCAAAAGGTAATTGTTCAAAATATCAAAAATCAAAGGATAATGCAGAAATACAATATGACAACTCTGTCTTGACACGCTGATTACAGAGGGAAAATTCCCAATTAACTTCAACTCTCTATCTAGTTTTTCCCTGGTCCTTTTAAAGGAAATTTCACACAATGATGAATTATTCTCCAAACGACAGCTCGCTACGCGTGGCTGTCATTTGAGTTCTTGGGCTCAAATCCATTTTCCTGCCTTCTGTCGGCTTCTGGGAGTTACTGAGATCCCATACATTTGTGTCTGTCAGTTATATTTCCGTTTAACATTGGTTCAACTACTCTGCCTTCTTGCATATGGAGATACAATAAGTCAATTTTTTGTTATAAAACATTCCTTTTGTCGTTAGCCCTATTTATCTAGTTTTCATAAATATTTTAATTCTTTATTGTTCAGATTAGGAGTAATTCCCCAAATTGTGACATAATTTGAAGTAATTATAGGGTGAAAACATACCTCAATTCAGGCCTAACAAGGATCACATGCAATAATTTGACAAGGAAAACACCTTTCAGGATGGTTCATGGGAAAGAAGTGATCATGCCAATGGAATATATCATCTCAAGCCTGCGCATCACAGTAGTCACTAATATGGTTGAGCCTGACATCATGGAGGAATGTCTTGCACAGTTGGTTTCCTTAGAGGAGGATCGGTTCATTTCTAACTTCCATCAACAAGTACAGGAGGTGCGTGAAAGACCTGGTATGATAGGCACATCAAACAGAAGTTGTTCAAGAAGGAAGACTTGGTATTATTATATGGCAGTCAGTTTTCGCATCACCCAAGGAAGTTCAGGAAACATTAGCTGGGGCCTTAGATTATGAAGGAAATCACTAATGGAGGTGCGGTGTGCTTGGCCACGTTGTGCGGGGATAATCTTCCTTGGTGTTTCAATGGAAGCCAACTAAAGCCATATAGGGACAACCCTGTGCCAACCAAATGACTATATGGCCAGAGCATAAGAATCCATTTGTCTGCGCATAGAGCAGTGGGAATGCGCAAACAAGTGCGACAAGAACGTAGAGGGGATACACAAGAGAAGAAACTAGTCGTTGAAACAATGAAACTAGGTGAAATAGTGATTTTAGCGTTGGATGGAGTGGGTTTTATGCATTTAATGCGGAAATATTAAGGGATTTTTAACTGTTTTTATAGAGGTAATTTGCATTCAATAGAGATCTAACTGTTTTTACCTTGGATCACCTATAAAACGAAGGGAATTGGTCACATTTCGTTCCTTTTCTTTCTAAGTACATTGTGCCCTGAGCTTATCCATGATTTGCATCGTAAATTTTTCTGTGAGCATTGTATGTTTGGCCGAGAGATCCCATCTGATGTGAGTAATTTGGAATTCAAATTTCATTCAAGAATGATGGCCACCAATCCAGAGAGCACGCCATCTGAGGATCACTCTGTTCCTCTCACAGCATCGACCGAGTCAGGGTCAGATGATGTCTATGAAGTGGTACCTGAAGTTGAAGAAGTTGTGTCTACGTTGGTTAAGGGAAAGGGAAAAATGACAAAGGGGTCCTCCTCCAAGCCATGAGCCTCTCCTAGGAGTGTGAGTTCCCCATGCCAAGCTACAATAGATAGGTCGCCTATGGGTGATCCTATGAAAATACCAATGAGCGCCACTGAGGACGTTGTGCTCGTTGAGCAAATTTCATGGAGGTCATCGTATGTCAAGAAACGCAGACCCTTGATGCACGCACCAAAGAATTTAGATGTGGTGAGGGATTACCTTCAAATATAGTTAGTCCCGTAGGCCGTCCCCTTGATCAAATATATGTTCGGCAAGATTCCCCATATCGATTTCAATGACTATGACCTTGCGAACGAGGAAAAATTCCTTGAATTGGCGGAAGAATATTACCTGAAGCACATGATCTATGACGATTTCGTGAAGGTTGAGCCTATGTCATGGGCATGCGGGCTGAGAAACGTCAATATCCTCAATATTTTGAGGATTCCTCACTTCTGAAGGTAGCCTATCACCACTATGTGTGTGCACCATTTTATAGCATTAGTGCATGAAGGATGCCTATGGATTCAAGGATGGATTCTGATACACGTGACACTAATCCACCGGATCACTAGCCTGCCCAAGAAGGGGCTTCATCTTATGGCAAGTTTCGGTAAGAGCACTGAGCTCAAGGTTTATGTGAAGGTAAATACATATTAAGAGGTTGGAAGGGACACCTAGGGATTCCTAGTGCAGCAGAGTACAAACCCAGGTGTGCACCTAGGAACCTTAGTCCTAGGCTGCAATTTGACGTGCAAGTGTCACCCAAAGCCAGTCCCTATGCATGTGATTGCATTGGTAGGTCAGTGCGAGAAGGGGGTTAGCTACAACTAGTCTGAATATCTTTGCCAGGAATTTTTGGACAACGTGCGCAAGGCGTAGGAAGAAGTCAAGAACTTCTGATACTCTTAGCCATTATTGTTTATTATGCTAGTAGCATGGGAGAATCCTGAGGGTGTAGTCCTCCCAGAATTGGAGCTAGGCATATGCGAGGGTGCATGCTACCCGAATATGTGGGATTCTACGAACCCCACGTGGGTGAAGGAGAACAAAATTTTTGGGGTGCTATTTGAGGGCAGGTTGGCCACAACAATCCATTTGCGGCATATATTATACCCCATAGCATATGAAAAATATAAAACCATTGTAAACTTTCATATTACCATGCACCACATGACCTAAACAAAAGCGTGGAAATTTGGACTCGGCTCCACCCAACCTGTTACAACATCCTCTTTAGGAAAATAGATAGCTCCAGGAGACAAAGAGAAATAAGCCAAGATGCGCATTGAAAAAGATAAAGAAACAAGCATAAAAGAGGATGCTGGAAATAATACAGAGTAGGTAATATAAAAGGACACAGAGCAAGATCTTAGAGGTGAAGCCGATGCGAACCTTGGAGGCCTCAATGGGTTGGATGGAAATGGCATGGAATCTATGCACAACACAAAGCGTGGCGCAAAAATCCCCAAGGGTCCACAAAATAAGCGGAAAGGATCCAAAGTTAGAGGCACATAAGACATCACTTTGACAGAAGATGACCTGGAAAAAATAGCAGATGTAGTCATATCTACCTCTGAAGACAGATGGACCACCATGGAAGAATAGTACAAAGTTTTGGTCAAGGCATTATAGTCTGGGTTGTGTTAGTCATCAGTATTTTTGACTATCTTTGGATGACTATAGGATGGTTATAGTTTTCTGAAAACAATATTCCTCGAATATCTTGAGTTTTAGAAATATCACTACCTTCATTATCCTTATAAACCTATTTTCACTGTTCCTCAATTGGTCTTCTCAAACTCACCCTGTTTCTCTTAAAATACTCCTTATGGGCTTATACTTATCATTTTCATCCTTCTTTCCTACCTGAAACTTCATAGCCCTATTTTCCCCTATCAATAAACTCCACCCTCCCTCTAGGGTTTCCTATTGCTAAATCATTCCCATGTCCCTTTGGGCATAATAACCTATAAGAATACCCTGTTTTCACTTGAAAATCTCTAAGTCAAATCTTAGTCAAAATCAGGTCAAACGCACTCCCATTAGGTCATTAGGGTTTACATTTTTTCAAGTTCATCCTTGGATGTTTCAGGCATTTCTTTTCCTTTGATATAATTGAGGTCAGATGTAATATAATTTCAAGACATGGTTATTCAAGAAAGACCTAAAATTTCCAAGGAGGATTATCTTCTTAGTTCAAAACCTGCAAGTGAGAAAAATGGAAAAGTTTAGCACTTCTGCAAAAGTGTTGGAAGATTTATCAGCAGAAGGTATTGATGATATAGAATGTCTACTCTTTAATGAAAACACTTTATAGCAAGGGAAAGATGAAAAACTTGGGCTTGTAGATGACTAGGGTTTATAAACTTGTTAGTCCATTTGAGTGACAAAGTAGTGATTACTTGCAGGAAAATGACATGGAGGAAGCACACAAGGCAAAACATGATGAAAGTCTATCAGAAAATATTGATGGAATATGGAAAAAGGTGAGGTGAACTAGACAGAAATGAACGAACTTGAAAGGGATATAGAGAACTTAGAAGACAACACTGATGATTTTTGTAAAAGAACTGCACACTTAGGGTTTTTAAAAAAGATGGCCAGATAAGGTGGAAAAGATAGGTTGAGTTTTATGGTAGAAACTACAGAAGATTTTGAAGATGCTACTGTATGATTAAATCCTAAAGTTATCCAGGTGAACATGTCAAACCCTAATGAGCAAGAGAAAAGCCACCTCAATGACTACAAAAACCTACAAAGAAAAAAGGTGTCAAAGAGTATCAATGACAAAGTAAAAATACTTCAAAAACATTAGAAAGTGGGTTTTTTTAAGTAAATTAAATCTACAAGCCTATAAAGGCCCATTTTACATTTCAAATGAATCATTGTTGCCTTTCAAAAGATCAAGAGTGCTCATCAAGGGAGAAGTTGTGAGTTTTCTAGAAAAATTCTGCTAAGTTTGTTTAGCGCTGCATGTTTGCCTTAGCGCTGCGTGACTGGGCGTTGGCACTATGCCCTTACCAAAAACTTTACACGCATTTTGTGAAGGCGCTGCACTCTTGGGCGCTGGCGCTGCACCCTTGCCAGAGCATTGTGCCCTTGTTATAGCATTGTGCCCTTGCCAAAAGGACCCTGTGCTAATTTTCTTCGGTGCTATGTGCTCAGATATTGGCGCTGCGCGCCTGGGTTGGCGTTGCGCCCTCAGCCATTGGCGTTGCACGCTTAGACAGAAAGGGTTTCTGAGCTTTCCAACAGCTCAAATCACTTCAAATCTCCTTCAAATATTTTCCAAAGACCTCCAAGCACTCTTGAAGGGTAAATACATAACATGAACCTTAATTTGATGTTTTTGGATCACTCTTAATTGCATGAAAATAAAACCCTAATCAAACCCTAGCTACAAATCATAGATCATTGTCTATATACTTATCTCATCCTCCTAAATAGAGTATTAGTTATAGACAAGGTAATTTCACTTCTTGAGGGTTTTCATTGAGTTAGTTGGCCCCTCACTCATTTCCTACACCTATACCCATTCACAATCATTGCCTTCATTTTTCAAAACTTCCATTTCATTCCTTTCCCCTCATCTCATTTCCACTTACACTCTAGGGTTCCATAAAACATAGTTTTAAAAATGTCAGAGGAGGAAGACCGTGGCAGTGTTGTTGAGGCACAAATGCCAATGAGACATGATCATGAGGGAGGGAATATAGACAGATTTGAACCTATCACCACAAGGGAACTCATGGCCTCTCCTCTCACTGTATCTTGTTTTAAACATGTGGGCTACTCTGAGTTTTGTGAGAAGGTGCAGCAAGTCTAAAATCACCCGAAACTAACAAGACTATTCATCATCAATCTACATGACAACCATTTCAGTCTTGTTGGGGTTACATTTGATATGTGCATTGATGCCATTGCAGCTACTATAGGGATACCTAGTGTGGGAGAAAAGTGGTTGAAACAAGCAAACCTGGACATGAGTTATTTTGAACCATACCTTAAACCTAGGTATAAAGATCACCACAAGTCCATCTTCCATTTTTCTCATATTCTTGATATATATGCACCCATGATGAGGATAATAATGAATTATTTCACATGTGAGGGAAGGTTTTCCTGCCTCTACTCATATCATATCCCTCTTCTTATGCATTTCACTAGAGTTAGGATGTTGTATATACCATATTATCTTTTCCGTAGCATTGAAAAAATGGCCTAAATTGTGCAAACGAGAGATTATAATCAGCGAATCCAAAGCCTATTTCATCACTCACTCATCAATATGGTGGTCATGCATCAGCTACAACAGAAAAAAATTCCATAGGATACCTTCATTTCCAATGAGGTTTTCACTACTCCACCTACCCATCATCAGCTGGATATTCCTTCATCTTCTCATCCTCCCATATCCACTTCTCCATTACATCCTATTGTTCACACATCACCATCCACTCACATCCATTGATCTCATGATTATCCTTCCTTGTCACCTTTCCACCACCCTTCACCATCATATCATGATGCCAGAGAATCAAGAAAGGAAAGGAACATTGAGACAACTGGCACTAAAATGATCGACATTAAGCCATTTCCTTTCACCTATTAGAGAGGCCACATGTAGATGTTTTCTTCGCTTGAGGTGAAAGGAGCCCAGCCTTCTTCATCAGCAAAACAGGTTGATAAGGGTAAGGAAAAGGTTACAGAGCATGTCATTGTTGAAGAGGAGGATAAACATGAAACTGAGCAGGAGTTTCAGTTGATTGACCTTGAGGATGAGGATGAGGAGAGGATAACCAATATGTTGACCGGTGAGGCATCAAAAAGGTATTATTTTGATGATTACTTTAATGACTTTTTAATACAATTTGTGAACCTTTTGTATCATGGATTTAGAAAGTCATAGGGAACTATCACAAAACATGTGAAAATCGATGTGTATAACTTAGCCACTGATAATGGTTATTTTCTATACAGGGAAAAAGGAAAACGAAGGGTTGCTGCTCTAAAGATAAGAACGAAGTGGAGATAACCGCTGTTCCTCTGGATGAGAACCAAACGTAAACATAGGGAGACAAGATCAAGGAGAATCGGCTCGGGCAAGAGAGAGAGGACACCAGCTCAGCGCAATAGCAAAGACTGGATGAAAGTTAACTGTTTGGCGAATCCCTCAGGATCGAAGATCCCGAGGGATCGCTGCTTTACTTATCTAATTGCTTGGACATCTCCGCCATCGTTTTTATAAAAAGAGACAAGTACTGTTAGTTTAGAGACAGAGAATGGCGAGATAAGATACGTTTGATGTAATCTTTTGTAAAACATTCAATTTGGTTATTCAGCTTTGTTGAGAACCGGTTCGATGTATTTTTGATCAATGTATTAATGAAAGACTGGTGATTATTCCATCTTCGCATCTGCGTTAACCTAAAGCGGTGTATCCTTGGAGGCTAAGGGCCCGGCCCCGAAGGACACTTGCTTCTGTACCATTACAGCTTCGTTTCTGTGTGGTTTGTTATTACTGTTATTTGATTATTTGATATGCTTTACAAGTTCATATTACATGCTCTGTTCAAGTTTGAATCATTGAAGTTTCTACAGCTAGACTTGTGTGTTAACTCCGCATTGCGTTATTATTCCTTTCAAGAGTTCATCGCATATCCTTACTGTTATGTTACAGAGCTGTTATATTAACATTTGTGTTGTGTGCGTTTCTACTGAATCAGTATTGTCCCATAATTCATTAATCGTTATTGCTATCCCATTAATATGATTTGTGTAATTCGCCTTTAGAATGATAGAATGTTCCTTGATTGCAAAGAGTGTATAGATTGAGTTTGATTATAACCCGCGGGACTTAGTATTCATTTGTTGTTCCATTTTAGAGTTGCTGTTCCATTTCAGAATTGTGGTTTAATCCTTTATTTCCTTTGCTGATCTATTTATCTGCATTTGATGGTTTGCTGTGAGAGATGATCTAAGACTATAGTGAGCAGTATCAGTCACTGTTTAGCTCCCAGGCTTGTGATCTATGCTTGATTTCTTTTTCTATCAGTTTCTGAAGGGATGGTTTATCATTACCGAACCCTTGACTGATGAGTTGTTGAGTTACCTGAGTGTGTGATTTACTTCTTTAAAGCAATTTGATTCCAGTTAAGCATCCATTTACTCTTGTATTTCTTAAAGCACTGTACTACTAGCATTACTCTGACGAATGAGCCTCGGATTGAGTCACTCTTTGTAATGACAAAACGCTCTCGGGTTGACATATTAATGTGAGGTGATTAGAGGTGAAAGAGACCCTTTTTATAGCTCTACATTTTGGCGCCGTTGTCGGGGAAAGAGTGAAGCCATTTGTCTTTTTCAGAGTAGTGTACAAGCCTGCTAGGGAGGAGTTGGATCCTAAAAACGGAAGGTAAGAACCTACGTACAGAGCATGTAAAAGACCTGCTCATTATCCGCTTTCCTAACAGATTTGTTTTTGCTTGTTTGAATAGAAGTTCGTAGTTTATTTTTGAGTGCATGACTAAGCAGAAAAAACCATAAAAAAATATCAAACCCCCATCCAAACCTGAAAAAGCTAAGGGGCCGGTGACCCTTGGCCGAACAACCTTCATAGACGAAATCTATAAGAAAACAGAGTCTCAGCCATCAGTAGGTTTCAAGAAAAACACTTCTAAACCACCTACTAGTTCCCTTCAGGCCACAGGATCACCATCTGTAGCCTGTGCTGAGGTGCATAGTCAAACTGAGGAGCAGGACTTTCAAGAAGTTGAAAATTCCACTCCAGAATTATTGCAAGAAGGGAACTCTAGCAACTTTTGTGAAGGAAGAGGAGAAACAGGGGAAACCGAGGAACCAAAATCTCCTCTTGAAACAAATCAGCCATTAGATAGCCCAGATAAAGGAAGTGCTGCGAAAGTCATTGTTGAAGAGATTCAATCTCCTCAAACACCTGGTATTCCCATTATTCCAGATAAAGGAAGCGCTATTAAAAAGATCCCCGTCAAAACCGTTCCCACCCAACCTAGGAATACCCTCCTAGATATCCCAGAAGGTTACTGGCATATATTCGATCCCATGGCTCAAAACCAACCAAACGCTCAAAACCAGTCAAACACTCAAACCTCTACATTACAATATCCTATAGTGGATTCTGCAGCAAATGCACCCATGAAAGCTATCCCTCTTCAGCATATCCCCACATTTCATGGACTCACATCAGAGGATCCGGATGCATTACTATTTGAATTCGATGTGTTATGTCGGGGGTACGATTACACCACCAATCCCCAAAAATTGAAATTATTCCCCTCTACATTGAAAGGGGCTGCCTTAAGATGGTTTATGGGGCTAGGTGGTGGGGTTATCAACAATTGGGATCAAATGAAAGAATCCTTTTTAAAGAAATACCAGGATTATTGTAGGTCTAGAGAATTAAAAGACGAAATATTTCAAATGATAGCCAGACCAAATGAAACATTAGAGGAGTATGTGGAACGTTTTCAGTATAATTTACAAAGATCTCCTTATGCATCGCTACCTTTACCTGATAATGTGTTGAAAACTGCATTAATGAGGGGCATGAAGGAACAATGGATTGAAACATTAAACATTATGGGCAAAGGGGATATTTATCAGGAGAATTTTACCGACATCCTTGACTTATGTATCAGGAGTTCGAGAGGCAGCACAAGAATAAAACCGGCAGAATATGATCGGTTTGCAAGAGATAACAAAGTATCAGCAGAAGGAGTAACACGTGCAGAAATTGGAAATTTATTAGAAAATTTTAAAACTGATATTATGGGGACACGAACTACACAACTTGATATTGTGCAGGCTAAACAGAAGCAGCTGGAGGCAGAACAGAATTTGGCAATCTTCTGCCCCCGATGCAGAAAAAAACACAGCCACAAGGAGTGTCCATTAGATAAAGTCCAAACATGCGCCATCTGTACAAAAGACCACCTTACGGAAAGCTGCCCCTCACTTCCTGGATTGAAAGCAGTATATAAGGAAGCAGAAGAAGAACCA
The DNA here is from genome assembly GCA_034641835.2 of Pinus albicaulis. Lineage (NCBI taxonomy): Eukaryota > Viridiplantae > Streptophyta > Pinopsida > Pinales > Pinaceae > Pinus > Pinus albicaulis. Next base: position 7,560 of record JAXQQM020063350.1, on the reverse strand, counting down.
GAATCGGTGAATTCAATCAACCAGCGCCGCCCGTGGCAACCAAGACAACCTGGTATGTTTCCAGACCCAACCTCTTTCTTTCAAAACCCACAGTATAATGCTCAACAATATGGTATGTGGCAAAATCAATCTCAAACCCCATTTACAAACTGGTCACCACAATCATTTCCTTCTCCAAATCCATGGCTGAATCAAACAAGCCAAACTAGTTGGCCAAATTTCCCTTACACTCCACCATATTGGAAAAATGGCCCATATCCTTCACAATGGACCCCCTCTACTTCACAAAGTTCACCCTGGCAGACGAGCTGGCAAAGATCGATGTACCACCCAGCCGGAACGATTCCGCTCCCTCAACCTACTTTGCCAGCTTTACAACAAAATCCCCAGTCTAACTTGAGGCCGCAACTCCCAGCCCAACCCGATCCCAATCCAAACAACAGGCAGGTCCAAACTATTCAAATCATAGAATCACCAGAACCAGGACCTGATTTAAAAGAGTGCAACGACCTTCAGTTAAGATCTGGGCGTATAATTGAAACTGAGGGAGATAAAACAGTTCATATTGAAGATCAGTTACCCAGAGAACATCAGTCACAACAAGAGGATGTAAATAAGCAACAAACTCATAATCAAGCAACCACATCCTCTCCTCTGTTCCCAGAACGATTAGTCATACCTCGATCCATACAATACCCTGACTTTGACATTCTGGGAGAATTACAAAACTTGTACATAAAAATTCCATTCCTCCAAGCTATTCAAGACATTCCCATATACGCCAAAACCATAAAAGAGTTGTGCATAAAGAAACCAAGGAGGAATATAACAAAAAATCCAAGAGTCCAAGTAGTCGGCACCTTATCTGACCTATTGTCGGGAAGAGAAACACCCCTTAAATATGAAGACCCCGGGAATCCAATTATAACTGTTCAAATTTATGGCCAGACCCTGCCTAATGCCTTAGTTGATTTAGGGGCTGCAATCAATATTTTAACAACCACAACTTGCCAAAAGCTCGGCATTACATCTGTAGAACCCACCTCTACTCTGTTAGAATTGGCTGACCGATCTGTGGTTAGACCAGAGGGCACTCTACATGATGTCATGGTCTCTGTAGAATCCTGGGAGTATCCAACTGATTTCCCGATAATTAATCCAAAAACCCGACTTGATGGACACCCGCTAATTTTAGGTAGACCTTGGCTCGCTACTGCCGATGCCTACATTGGCTGTCGGCAGGGAAATATGACCATAACCAGAGGACCAAATAGCAAAAATTTAGTTCTATATCCTCCAGCGCAGCCAAGTGTCACAATGATTAAGACGAATAAGCACCCTGTATCATATCTTACTGATAACATTAGATCTCCATTAACTATACAAGAGGCACTTGATTTCAAAGATCAAACAGAAGACGATGCCATTAACAATTTCATTACTCAAACTGAACCTCGCACACAATGTCACATGATAAAAGCAGCATTTGATAATGAGTTAGAAGAAGATCCCCTGAAAGATATTCATGATCAAATAATACCTGTCACTTCTGTTGCAAATAGTAAAACTGTGGAAATTGCACCGGGAAAACTTTAAACATCAATGCTAATCTCACACCGGAACAAGAAACAAAGCTCATCCATCTGTTAACAAAATATCAAGAAGCATTTGCATGGGACTACCCTGATATGAAAGGAATTGATCCCCAGTTATGTACCCATCACATTTACATAGAAAAAGATGCCAGACCTGTGCGTCAGCCGCAAAGGAGACTTAATCCCCATCTAAAAGATGTTGTAAAAACTGAACTTCAAAAACTTTTAGATGTGAATTTTATCTACCCTATCTCTGATAGTAAATGGGTCTCTCCACTTGTGGTGGTACCAAAAAAGAATGGAAAATGGAGAATTTGTGTGGATTATAGAGAACTTAACAAGGCAACACAAAAAGATCATTTTCCTCTTCCTTTCATAGATCAAGTATTGGACACTTTAGCAGGGAAGAAGTTCTTTTCTTTCCTGGATGGCTTCAGTGGATAGAATCAGATTCAGATTGCCCCTGAAGACCAGGATAAAACTACCTTTACTTGCCCCTGGGGAACATTTGCCTATCGAGTTTTACCTTTTGGCTTATGTAATGCTCCTGCCACATTTCAGAGGGCTATCCTCAGTATTTTTGCAGATTTAATCAATGATGGACTTGAAGTTTACATGGATGACTTTACACCATACGGAGATGACTTCGATCCAGCTCTAGACACCCTAGAGAAAGTCCTACAACGCTGCATTGTTACTAGGCTTTGCTTAAGCAATGAAAAATGTTTTTTGATGATGACTGAAGGACTTATCCTAGGACACTATGTCTCAACAGCCGGCATTCAGGTAGACCCGGCCAAAATCCAAATACTTTTGCTTATTCCCACTCCTACTACTCAAACAGAGGTACGCAGTTTTCTTGGATTTTCAGGTTATTATAGACGATTTATAGAGCATTATTCGTACATTGCTGCTCCTTTATATGCACTGACTGGTAACGTTGATTTTCTTTGGACAGACAAATGTGACCGTGCTTTCGAGGATCTAAAGAAGCTTGTATCCACAGCCCCAGTCCTTCGAGGACCAAACTGGGATTTGCCATTCCAGATATCATCTGATGCCTCAGATACAGCCATTGGCGCAGTCCTTGGGCAGGAAGAGGATAAAAAACCATATGCTATCTATTACATCAGCAAAAATTTATCCCTTGCTGAATTGAATTACACTGTTACTGAAAAAGAATTCCTAGTTGTAATACATGCTGTCAATAAATTTAGACATTATATTACAGGCTATCCTGTTATCTTGTATACAGACCATTCTGCTATAAAATATTTAGCAAATAAGCCCGTCACAAATGCCAGAGTAACTCGATGGTTAATCTTATTGCAGGAATTCGACATCACAATCAAGGACCGGCCTGGCAAAGAAAACCCTGTAGCCGATTTTCTTTCGAGAATACCAAAATCAAGCGATGCAGCAGCAGTTGAAGATCAATTTCCGGATGAGCACCTGTTTGCTGTTGCCGTTCAAACACCCTGGTATGCTGATGTTGCCAATTACCTCGCAGTAGGTAAACTACCAAAACATTTAACTCCTAATGAGCGCAAGCAGATTATTCAGAAAAGTTCTCGATTCTCGTGGATTGGGGGCTATTTGTTTCACACAGGAGCAGACATGCATATCAGGCGATGTGTTAGAGAGGATGAAATCTTTGACATCCTAAAAGCCTGTCACGATGGACCATGTGGGGGGCACTTCGCTGAGCGTAGGACTGGACATAAAGTATTGCAGACAGGATATTACTGGCCCACGATCTTCAAAGATGCAAAGAAGTTCGTCCAAGCCTGTGACAGTTGCCAGCGAGCAGGACGACCTGGTCAAGCTGATGAAATGCCTCTGAAACCACAGTTAGTCATTGAACCATTCGAACGGTGGGCTCTGTATTTCGTTGGACCCATCAACCCTTCATCAAATCAAAAAACATATATTCTGGTGGCAACAGAATATGTCACCAAATGGGTTGAGGCAGAAGCATTACCAAGAGCCACAGAGGACTCTGTCATACAGTTCCTGTTTCTTTTATTTGTCCATTATGGCCTTCCTAGGGAAATAATTACAGATGGAGGACCACAATTTGTTGGGCATAAATTAGCTGCAACACTTAACAATTATCATGTCCAGCATAAGATCACTACTCCATATCACCCACAGGCGAATGGGCAGGTAGAAAGTAGCAATAAGATAATAGAATCAATCTTAACGAAAACTATTGCATCACATAGGCGTGACTGGGCTACCCGACTACCTGAAGCACTCTGGGCCTATCGAACCACATGGAGGAGCACCACTGGTTACCCACCTTATCAACTAGTGTTTGGAAAACAACCTATTTTTCCCATAGAATTCGAAATCCAAACACTGCGTACAGCACAGGAAGTTGGCCTAGACTTAACTGAGGCACAACTCAATCGACTACAGCAGATCAATGAATTAGACGAAATTCGACTCTCTGCACTACAAAATACAGCATTAATTCAACAACAGAGAGCCAAATGGCATGATGCGCTCATTAAGAATAAAGTCTTCCACGAGGGAGACTGGGCTTTGTTATACGATTCTCGGTTTCAGGACTTCCCTGGAAAACTTCAGACTCGATGGTTGGGACCATACGAAATGCAGAAGGTACATGACAATGGAACTCTTACTCTAATCACTATTGACGGTTCTGGATATGCATTTAAGGTAAATGGTCACCGAGTCCGTCTCTACCGTAAACCACTTACTCGGGAATCCTTCTGCCAGCAGATACGCCGAGATACTGCTCTGGAGATCTTAGGAGAGGAAGAGAAATCTTCCTCACCTGCAATTCATTAAGGGTCTATTTCTTTTTGCAATTTGTACATAAAGTTTTTTTGTTTCTGAGTGATTCTTGTACATAAGTTTGATTTGAATAATTCTTGTCATTTTGCTGTTCCTTTTTCTTCCACAAGTTTGATTTTTGCTCTTCTAATAGCATATGTGTGTTTTTATATTGGTTTTGCTTGTTCTGCTGTTCCTTTTCTAAAGGAACAACATTCGGATCTCTGCTGTTCCTTTTTCAGAAAAACGATATTGTTACGCTTATCGCTGTTCCTTTTGGTTACCACTGTTCCTTTTTCTTCAAAAAAAAAAAAAAACAACAGCGTTCTTTTATTTCTGTGCTGACTTTTTCAACGGAATGGTATATGGAGTGTTTCGTATGATTGCCGTTCCTTTTCCCAAAAGGAACGGCATTTGCAGTTTTGTTCCTTTTTATATTATCCATCGTTGTTGCTTTTTCAACGGAACACCATTTGCATACTTTTGATCTCTTTGATGATTTAAATTGAGGATGCTTTTTCCCGTCTTCTTTCTAGTCTTCAAGCCTCAGCTATGCATTTATGCGATGAATATAAAGACACAACATACCGAAATCTGCAAACCATAAATCACTCTATCTATAAGGCTCTGCATTAATAAAAGGACAGATGGAAAGACATACTTATTTCTTACCTTTTGTGACATGGTTTTACTAATTTTTGCCATGATTGGTTATCTTTATCATGCCGATTCCCTTAAAAATCTTTTTATTAATATTTGGGAATAAGGGCAAAGAGTTTAAATCTTCCTATTGAGATAATAAGACTTCTTCCACCATTCCTACTCTTAAGGAGTGCTGAACCACCCTTTGTGTATAAATAAGGAAAAAAAAAAAACATGTCAAATGTCAAATGCAGGATAGGGGGTCTCATTGAGAGCCAGCCTACCATGATCATGAGGAGGGAAGTGAAGTGGCATTCCCATTCTGGCCACCACACCAGGGATATGGTCCAAAAGGTGTATCAAAATAAAAAAACCTTGGAACAGGAGGTCTCATTAAGAGCCGGCCTGCCCACGTTTCGCTCTTTCCTCGTGAATGGCATTATGGTTAACTGGTCACCAAGCCAGCATAATGGTCTACATTCTGACATAATAACAGTCCTAAGTATACACACAGGATCATGGTTCCGGGTGTGAAAAACAACTCTGCCAAGGTTATGGACACCTGTTGGCAACAGAGTAATGTTAATGGTATCGAAGTCACCTTGCTTACGCCAATAGGTAAGATATTAACACTCTTTTGTTTCTTTATCCTAGGCATTAATCACATGTTATTTCCCGATTTATACACCGCATGAATATTTATCATTACCAATCATGGCAACGGAGGTGACCATGACCGCTTAAGATTGGCGAATACGATACATGCCTATCCATCAGCCTCAAATCATATCACGCGATCCATCCTCTGCCTCGATTTCGGTAATCTGTTGTCCTTTTTCAACATGGCATAAATTCACATGCTGTTCCTTTCTGACTTGATTACAGACTGGGTGCCGCTCCATTATTTGCCGGCTGGGACAGCCTATCACACTGCAGGGGGGGGAGGTTAACCTCATCATTCCCTGTGTTACGTGTCAATTCATCATTCGGAAAATCTGGTTCACGACGGTTTGGCATGGTTTCACGGCATGGCATATTTTTATTTTTATTTTTTTCGCACAAGTTGTTTTTGCTACACTGTTGCATACTCGGTGTTTTCTTTTGCGAAACCCTGCTCTCTGTGTTTCAAACCGAAAACGTTTTTGCTGTTCCATTTAGAAATCGCAGCGAAATCATGGGGGGCAAGGCACTTCGTAGTGAGCCTCAACAGCTAACGATCTCTGCTGCTGCCCGAGAAATCCTGGAAAGGGCAGGATGGTTGAACTATTTCAATCGCTTACAGGAGGGTAATGAGACAGTAGCAATGGAGTTCTTACAGAATTTACAAGAAGACCACTACATAGTAAGAGGGAAACGCATAGCGGTCACTGATGCCATAATTGCAGAAGTCTCAGGACTACCAGCTACGGTATGCTTTTGATGACTATTTCAGTGGCTTTTTAATAGAATTTGTGAACCTTTTTGTATCATGAATTTGGAAAGTAATAAGGAACCATAACAAAACATGTGAGAATTGATATGCAAGACTTAGCCACTGATAATGGTTATTTTCTGTACAGGAAAAGGAGAAAACGAGGAATTTCCGTTCCAAAGGAAAGGACAAAGTCGAGATAACTGCTGTCCCTCTGAACGAGAACCGAATGCAAACAAGGCTAAATAGATTACAGCAAATCGGCTCGGAAAAGAAGGAGAAGACACCAGCTCGGCGCCAAAGAAAGGAAAGGATGAAGAATTAACAGTTTGGCGAATCCCTCAGGATCTTCGATCCTGAGGGATCGCTGCTTTATTTATCATGTTACTTGGACATCTCCGCCATCACCTTTATATAAAGGGACAACACTGTTAGCTTGATAGATAGGATACGCTTTTATGTAATTTTCTGTAAAACATCAACTTTGATTATTGAGTCTCGTTGAGAACTGGTTCAATGTATTTTTGACCGATGCATTAATAAAAGCTTGGTGATTATTTCATCTCTGCGTCTGGATTAACTTAAAGCGGTGTATCCTTGGAGGCTAAGGGCCCGGCCCCGAAGGACACTTGCTTCTGTACCATTACGACTTGACTTTTGTGTGGTTTGTTTATCATTGTTATTTGGTAATTTGATATGCTTTATAAGTTCATATTACATGCTTTGTTAAAGATTGAATCATTGAGGTTTTTTACAGATAGAATCGTGTGTTGACTCCGCATCAAGTTATTAATCCTTTCAAGAGTTAATTGCATGTTCTTACTGTTTTGTTACAGAGCTGTTATACTAAACGTTCGTGTTGTGCGCGTTTCTGATTTATCAGTACTGTTCCATAATTCATTAATAGTTATTGCTGTTCCATTAGTGTGATTTGTGTGAATTGCTTTTAGAGTGAAAGAATGTTATTTGATTGCAAAGAATGCATTTGAGTTAATAGATTAAGTTTGGTTACAACCTGCGGGACTTAGTTATTCAATTGCTGTTCCATTTTAGACTTGCTGTTCTATTTCAGAATTGTTGTTCAATCCTTTATTTGCTTTGCTATTCCAT
>JAXQQM020071613.1:0-82844 GCA_034641835.2 Pinus albicaulis | reverse complement strand
CTTGCGATTGCGATCGGGCGGAGGGTTGTGATTGAGCACTGGCCGTTGATCTCAGGTCTAGATCAATGGCGGGGAATGCAATCGGAGGATGGCATCAATCGGGAATCGGAAGACAGGGCTGCGATCAATTGCATCGCAAGTGTTTACGATGGGCCGATCGGAGGGACGCACATAAACTTTTCGATTGCGATTGGGTGGGGGCCTGCGATTAGCGCTACGTCGTCGAATCTTTGTGATAGATCGACGGTGTTAAACGCATCGTGAGACTTAACGTTATAACTTAATCGCATCAGAACTTTCGAAGTTTACAAAGGAAATTGAACCTCCGCCGATCTTCCGATTGTGATTAGCGCTTGGGACTTAAGCGCTTGGTCCCAGTGCCTGGTTACATGGGGACAAAGATCAGCGGGGCTAGCGGGAAAGGGGCTAGGTCTATTATATGGTTGGAAAGTGGGTTTTAGCCCGTTTAAATGGAATTTGAAGGTCACAGAAGGGGAACGATAGAGGAGTAAGGAGGAAACATGGTCAACAAAGGCTAGGGGGGAAATTTAAAGAGGGTTTTGGGGGAATTTGAAAGGTAAGAAGGGAAATTTAGGGGGAACCAAAGGGGAATTTGACCAAGGGGAAAGGGGTAAAATAATGGTATTTTGAGGAGCGGAATTTATTATCAGTGAGGCTTTAGATGGGAAATCAGCAGAGGGGATTTCACTACAAAGCATAGGCCTGTAGAAGACCTCAAGGATGATGTGTCTACAGGGGAGATACATTCCTTGAAGGTCTCCAAAATGACATAGCCCCCAACTTGCTTGTCAAGAATTTCATAAGGGGCTAACAGTTTCAAAGAAGGGCCAAAAAACAAAATATTTTCTACACCTGATCACACACTGCTTGCACCAGGCAGCAGTTCTCATATCTTACCATCCAAGGAAATTTCCCGGAAACTCATTTTCTCGGAAAAAGAATCCTTACCCTCACGCATTCATTTCCAAGAACCAACATTAGAAGAACTATATTTTGATTCTGTATCATTTCCCTTCATAGAATCCCAACCTAATTCAGTTTCCAGTTCTTTTACTATTGTTCATATACCCCTTCTCATATCAGTTGTTCCACCCCTTTTATCCCCACCTACAACTGGTATTCATTTTACCCTACTCAAGGAGTAGTCAATAAGGGCATAAACATAGCAGCCCTTGCTTTCTTGATGAATAGATATGCACCATTAAATCTACCCCAACTAATGAATGAAATGCCTCAAGAGTACCTTAAGTTGCTTCCTACATTTACTGGTGAAGATGAAATAAATATAGAACAACACTTGCCTTTGTTTTTCACTTTTTATGAAAACTTTAATGTAGAGCATCTTGATGTTGTAATGAGACTTTTTGTGCAGTCTCTAAGTGGAGAGGCAAGAAAATGGTTCAAAGGATTACCAAATGGTTCAAAGGATTACCAAATGGTTCAATCAATGATTGGGATGAATTAGAAAGACAATTCATTCAGAGATGGGGTGAAAAAGAGACCATGGTTATTATTTAATAGAGTTTAATGCTATAAATAAAAAATCAAATGAAAGCATGAGTGATTTTATCAAAAGATTTAATAAGTTGTACAATAGTTTGCCTGTGGAAATGAAACCTCCTCCTATTCGAGCAAGTTTTGTTTGGTTGGGGAATTTGTATCAGAGTTCAGTTTTACCTTGAGAGAAAGAAGAGCCTCCACTCTTGAACAGATTCAAACCGATGCCTTAGATATTGAGGCAAACATGACTGCTACTAGAAAGGTTCAAGCAAATGAAAAGCTAAAGAAGAAGACTCATCACAAGATCAAAGGATAGATGACATGACTAAGGTCATTAAAAATTTTTCAAACAAATTAGTAAAGATGGAATTAGATAACAAAAAACCTACACAACAAAACAGAGGGGTTTTCAATTCCCAATTTAGAAAACAACCCCTACATATTCTACAGAGAGAAAGAAAATATCAAGACCAAGTCCAAGCACCTTTATATATAGAGACAACACCATCACATTATGTTGATAATGATGAGAAAGAAGATGAAGATCAAATTTCTGTTGTGTATATGGAAGATGGTGAGACAGGAGAAGAGAGTGAGAAAGAATATGCAGAGGAATGTAAAGAAGTTGATGTCTCATTTGATCAGGAAGAAATGGATGATTATTACAAACAATTTACTGATTTTATGCAAGCAGAGTTACATAAAAAATATGATTTGAGGTCAAAAAAGAGGTTGAGAACTCAGGATGATGAAGAAGAGGAATCAGAATCAGTACCTACTCCAATGGCAACTCCACCACAGAAGAATCCAATTAAAAAATCAGATAAGGGGAAGCAACCCATGAATCAAGAAAAATAAAAAGAGAAGCAACAAGTTGAGGCTTCCAAAGTAAAGCTTAATGACCCTAATATGTTGGAGAAAATTGTTACTGTTCCTTATCAACATGTAAATTCAAACAAAAACCAAGAAGAATATGAAAAGTTAATAAAAAAAAGTCAAACTTTCAGTTTGTCTAAAGAATTAGAAAAAGTAAAGATTCAAGTACCACTTCTTGAATTGGTTAAAACACCTGGTTATAAGAAATAAATTGTAGATTTTATCAATTTATCTCAGTCTGATGAGGTGGGTGATTTAGTGAATCTGCAGGAAGAGAAACCAGTGGTTACTTTTGGACCTCATGTTGAAGAGGTAGATTCTTCTGTTCCACCTTTTTATATATTAGTTCTGTTGTATGTTTCATTTTACATAATTGTATGCTAGATTTTGGTGCATCACACAATCTAATGCCACTGTCTATGATGAAAGAGTTAAATTTACAAATCACCAAGCCATATAGAGACCTTTATTCTTTTGATTCAAAAAGGGTGAAGTGTGTAGGTCTTAACAAGGATATGATTGTTTCCTTAGCTCAAATTCCAAATAAGAGTATTTTGATGGATGTGGTAGTAGCAGATATTCCAGCCAGATTTGGTATGTTGTTGTCTAGATCTTGGGGGGCAAATCTTGGAGGATTTTTGAAGTTGGATTTCACATATGTCATTATTCTTGTTTTTAATGGGGAAGAAAGGAGGTTATACAAAGAAACCAGATTTTTTAAAACTACTACCAAGAAAGATGCAGGTAATTCCCCCATTTATGGTCAAGAGGAGGAGGATCTCTCTTGTTTCATGCTGCATGAAAATGCAGAATTTGACGAAGATTCACAAGAGCAGCTCTCTTCAGCCAATGTACATAAAGAGCTATGTTCAAATAAAATTTGGAAGTGTTATTTTGATGGTGCTTTCTCTAAGGAGGGCACTCGAGCTGGATTCATATTTATATCTCCTGAAGGTAAATTTTTACCTTCTTCCTCAAAATTGGAATTTTAATCTACTAATAATGTAGCTGAATATGAAACATTGATTCTAAGTCTGCAAACAACTAAACATATGGGAATTCAGTCTATATCTATTTTTGGTGATTCTGAATTAATCATAAGACAAATCAAGAATTGGTGCCAAACTAAACATCCCAGATTGAGGTCTTATAGAAATGAGGTGTGGGATCTAGTTGAAAATTATTTTGAAGCTTTCAATCTATAGTTTATTCCAAGAGAAGAGAACAAAATGGTAGACTCATTGGCAGTTGCAGCCAGTACATTTAAGCCACCAATTAATCCAAGGTTGAGATATGAAATTGAATTGAGACACTGGCCTTTAATCCCTGATAATGTAAAACATTGGCAGGTTTTTGAGGATGATGAGAAAATTAATCAATTTTTAACAATGATTGGAAATTTTGAAGACAACCAAATTGATTTAGAAGTTGAGGTAAGTGATCAAAGTGATATGTCTAAAAATCTGAAACATTCAATTGGTGATCAGAAGATAGTTCAGTTGAAGAATAATATTTTTCCCAGAGGATTGGTACGTTTTGAGAGATTGTTTGATGCTAATGATGTGGCAATGAACCAGAAAAAGGTATCCCAAGATGGAGAAATGGAGTACTGTAATTTAGGAACTCAACATGAGCCTACAATAGTCAAATTATTTAGAGGAGTTCCTAATGAGTACAAAGAAAGGTATGTAGATCTTTTTAAACAATTCATGGATGTATTTGCATGGTAATATGAAGATTTAAAAACTTATGATCTAGATATTATTCAACATAAAATACCACTGAAAGATGGGATTAAGCCACACAAGCAAAAGCTCATACAAATTAATCCACTATTGCTGGCTCCAATTGAAAAAGAGGTGAAGAAAATTTTGCAAGCAAAAATCATAGTTCCACTAATATATTTATATTGGGTTTCCAATATGGTACTAGTCAAGAAGAAAAATGGAGAGATAAGATTATGTGTGGATTTCAAAAATTTGAACAGAGCTTCCCTAAAAGATAACTATCCTCTACCAAAGAAGGATTTTGTTTTGCAGAAAGTAACTGGAGCATTCAGGTTATCCATGGTTGATGGTTTTTCTGGGTATAATCAGGTGGTTGTGGAGAAGGAAGATCAAAAGAAAACTGCTTTCACCACACCTTGGGGAACATTCATGTATGCCAGGATGCCATTTGGCCTCATGAATGCAGGAGCTAATTTCCAAAGGGAAATGAATATTTCTTTTGTGGGTGATAAATTTGTATTCATTTATCTCGATGATGTTACTATTTTTTCAGGTTCTGATGATGAGCACTTAGAACACCTGAGGAAAGCTTTCTTGAAATTCAGAAAATTTGGACTATCATTGAATCCCAAGAAATCTTTGTTTTCTTTAGAGGAAGGTAAGTTGTTGGGTCACATAGTTTCAAATCAAGGAGTGAAGATTGACCCGGCAAGGGTTGAAGCTATACAGACAATTCCACTTCCTAGAAGTAAAAAAGATATTCAAATTGTTTTGGGAAAAATCAATTTTTCTGAGAAGATTTGTTCCTAATTATGCTGAGATTGTCAGGAGAATAACATATATGTTAAAAAAGAATGCTGAAGTAAAATGGGATAAATACGCAAGAGAATCCTTTGGTAGAATTAAAGAAGCTCTTCAAGAAGCTCCTATTCTGATCAGCGTAGATTACTTGAAACCTTTTCAAATCTTCTCATTTGCATCATCCTCTACTATTGCTGCTGTGTTATTACAAAAAAATGAAGAAGGAAGTGAAAAACCTATAGCCTTTTTCAGCAAAGTCCTAAGAGATGCAGAGCTGAAGTATAATATCCTAGAGAAACAGGTATATGCTTTATTCAAATCATTAAAGGCTTTCATAACTTATTTAATTCATTCCCAAATAGTAGCATATGTGCCTAATTCTACTGTAAAGGATGTGCTAGTACAGAGTGATGTAGAAGGAAAAAGAGGAAAATGGATTGCCAAAATCTAGGAATATGATCTGTATATCAAACCAATAAAGTTATTCAAAGGGCAGGGACTGGCCAAATTGCTGACAAAATATAATTTCCAAGCTTTGGGAATTAGTTTACTTGCACCTGTAGATGAAGTGACTGAAGAAACATATAATATTAAGACAAAGTCTACAATCAAATATAAATTTCTCTGTTCAGATTGGTATAAAGATATTATTCATTATCTGTGTTTCTTTTCTTGTCCTCCTTCAATAAACAGAGCTAAGTATATAGCTTTGAAACTCAAGGCTCAACCTTATGTTATAATTGAAGCTAAGTTGTATTGGAAAGATCCTGCTGGTGTGCTGCTATTATGTTTGACAAAAGAGGAAACCATGGAGGTGATTAAAGAATACCATGAATGCTTGTGTGGAGGTCATTACAACTGGAAAGTAACTTCTCATAAGATTCTTAAATCAGGTTTTTATTGGCCCTCTTTATTTGCTGATGTATACAGAACTGTTAGAAGTTTCCAAAAATGCCATTTGTTTGGAGAAAAGAAAAGGTTAGCTCCTTTACCTCTCCTTCCTGTGTTTATTGAAGAACCCTTCAGACAATGGGGATTGGATTTCATTGGAGAGATTAATCCACCATCAAGTGGGCAGTTTAAATGGATTCTAACTACTACTGATTATTTTACAAAATGGTAGAGGCAATTACTACTAGAAAAGAAAATGATTTGGTTGTGATGAATTTTTTAGAAGAGAATATTTTTAGCAGATTTGGATGTCCAGTAAAGATTGTAACCGACAATACTCAAGTTTTCAACTTAGTCAGGTTCATAAATTTTTGTCAGACTTATAATGTAATATTATCCCACTCTACAACATATCATCCTCAAGGAAATGGATTAGCAGAATCATCTAATAAACCATTGGTGAAAATCTTGAAGAAAACAATCAATGAGAACTAGAAGGATTGGGATTCAAAGCTGATTTTTGCTTTATGGGAAGTGAGGATGACTAATAGAAGATCCACTGGTAAGTCTCCTTATGAATTGGTATATGGTGCTCAGGATTTGTTTCCCACTCAGCTAGCAAGACCAGTAATTTCTTTTCTTCAAGACTCTCAGGAGGAACCTAATACCTTGATCAGGAGACTAAATAAGGTGATAGAATTAAGTGAAAGCAGAAATAAAGTCAAAGACAATTTGATCACTTATCAGGAGAAAATGAAGTCTATTTTTGACAGAAAGGCAAGAGAAATCATGTTTAAGGCTGGAGATCTGGTATTACGATGGGATAACAAGAGGGAAGAGAAAGGGAAACATGGTAAATTTGATCCTTTATGGTATGGTCGTTACAAAATCTCTGAATTCAGATCAAATAATACTTTCATGCTGGAAGATCTTGATGGAAAAGCAGTAGAACTGCCTAAAAATGGGTAGTATCTGAAACATTATTTCTAGCACTAAAGGCAGTTAGTTCATTGTTTTACATATTAAGTTTCCTCTCAATGTATATTTCTCATCAAGTAATTTTTGACTCCATGCCTGAAGTGAAGGCACTGATCTGCAGGTTCTTAGTGTTTCATGGAAAAAAACACTATCCCCAGGTGGATACAAATGTTGTGGATCATATGCATATCCTTTTATTTTTCAAATATTTGAAAATATAAAAATAAGAAATTGTTGGAAAATATGTTAAAGTATCAAAATCTTATAATTTAACATCAAAAAATATGTATGTTTGCCAATATCTAAGTTAAAGTTTAAACATTTAAACTTTATAGTAGTGGGTTCTGTATTTGATGTTTAAACATTGATTGATTTGTTGGGTGGAAAGCGCTAATAATTAAAGTCCTTATCAAAAGGCCCAACCCGCGGGCACAATTAGTGCACCGGATACCGAGATGAGTGCCTCCGCAGTTGACCGAGTTGATAGTGGGGATAATAGAGATGAACGGTGAAGATTGAGTGCAGGGGCACTAGCCAAAAGTTTCCTCCGTACCTCAAGAGCCCCTGCAGTTATGTAAGACGCTGAGTTGGTCACAACTGTCTTCCATGTTGGGTATAATCAACGGCTTGCTGGTGCATCTTGTCAACATTAAATTTAAAACCTGCACCACCTATTTAAAGAAGATTTTTATCTGTTTTTCAAATTATTTACAATTTGTTGTGCTGCACCTTGTTTCGGTTTTCCATCACCTGCAGAAATTTGACCACCCTGTGAACTATTCCTGCAGATTTTTTCAACCATGGCTAAGCAGTCATCCCTATCAGGTTATTCTAGCCATATCCCTCTCATGGATACTGAGAGGTTTATTCAAGATACCATGTGTTCTATAATTCACCTCCCTTTCTACCAGCAATTTATCTTGAATGATAATGCTTCCCTTGTGTATTATGCCATGGTCAAGTCTGAAATTTTGTCTGCATGCATTCCAAAGACCATATTTTCCCTGAATTTATCTATTGGTTGGTGTCTGTCATGTATCTAGGGAAGTTTTTTGTCATGAATTCCCAAGGAGAGAGCGTTCTGGAGCTGTCCACCTAGTTAATCCGCCAAGTCCTTTGCTATCCTGAGTCAAAGTCATCCATCCAATTTTTTGACGATTCGCTGGTACAATATTATGATAATATTGCAGGTGAAGAATTTAATCAGTTCATGTTTTATTTGAAACCTGATAGGAAGCAGTTTCAGCTAGATTGCAAAGATTTTTCTATGGGGGTTTTTGATGTTGAGACTCCTCAAGTATTAAGTAATATTGCAAAAATTCTGGGTAAATATGATGATAATACAATGGATAAATCAGTCCTAGGGATGTTTTCCATGATGATGAAGCCAGTAATGGTGTTGGATATTCCATCATATTGGCAGGAAGCAGTCAATTCATAGCTGATGAGCCTTTCATTAGCAGGTTCTTTCAAATTTCCTTCATTGATTTTATATTTTTTCTTATATCAGAATGTGGAATAATTCATGCATTTAGGTCTAAATATTATGGATGTAAATAATAGAAGGCAATCTATGATATTCTAGACAGATGTAATTATAAGGGAGAAAAACGAGGCTGAGTTGTTTGATTTTGCTAGCTATTACATGCCAATTGCATATAAAATATTGAACGGAAGTCCTCCTCCCTGTTTCTTACCTAAAGCTCAGGATTTTCTGCATTTAGGAAACAATTTCAAATATGGAGATTGGGTTTTTTTTGAGGAATATTCTGAAATAAGGCTATATGGAGCAAGTGTTGAGCCTTATAGACTCCCAACGTTTGTACTAATGAGGCTTTTTTCTTTAGAGTTCATTAGACAGAGCCTAAATGTTGATCATGTTCATTTCGTACCTATGAAGAAAGGACATATGTATAAATTACCTATGATTGTAGGCCCCTTCATAGTCAATATGAGGCAGGCATTTGATGAAGTAACAAGAATGTTAGATGAGATGCATATGCTACTAGGATAAAGTTGGGCTTATGACCCTTATAGTGTGATTTCAAATAGAAGAATTGAGAATGGGTACTCTGATTTCATTCATGAAAGTAGGCCAGAACAAGAGAAGATAACAAGTAAAGGTGTGATGATTTCAGTAGGTGCAAACATTCAAACTCCCATCATAGCAGAGAAAACAACTAAAATAACGAAAGAAGTAGTTATTGATCTAGATGATGAGAAGCAGGGAGCCAAGAAGAGAAAAAAAATTACTAAAGAACTTACATCTAATTCACCTGGTTTTCTTTACATATGGGAGAAGAGAAAAATTCTCCTGCTTCACCCAGGAGTCATGAAGCTTATCATGAAGAGGTGCCCTTGATCAAATAGTTGTTTTCACAAATTGAGGAAAGAAATTAGAGGATGAAGGCTAGCATGGAGGCCCAAGCTGAACATCAAGTTGCTGCTGATCAATCAAGATTGTTGACTGTAATGGATCTTGAGAAAGATCAATTTAGAATTTCCCTGTCACATCCTACAGACATGTCAATTGGTTCTTCCAGCAATTTCAACACTGTCAATGTGACTGTGGATGTAAAAAAAATTCCATTGTTGGATAAATTGAATTTTCATATGCAAACAGGTCAATTGTGTTAGTCATTAGTATTTTTCACCTGTTGGTGATGACCAGTTTCTTAAGCTAAGTTTTCTAGAAGCTGATCACCAAACTGTCAAATCTGTCATCTAGAAAACACCCCAAAACTATTTTTGACCTCCTACCCATTTTGGTCAGCCTATGATGAGAAAAAAAAAACCTATTTGTCAAATACCTATCTGGTTTCAGTCAAATAATCCTGTCCATAGTTGCCATAGCTAAAGGTTACCTGCTGTCATTTAACCTTATTTCTCAAGCCATTCATTATCCAAATATTGACAAAATGTCTGCAACCTTATCCCTGGTTATCTGTCACGTAAAGATGTGATCATACCAAAGAAAAACACTCATAATCTATCAAGATCGCCCCTAAGTTAGATAGTGGCGCTTTAGAGAATCCCTTCCTTTGCAAAAACATCTCAAGTCAAAAGCCTCTGTTCAGTACCAGCCAGCCTTGGATTAGCGCTTAATCTACAAAAAAAAATATTCATTCATCCATAGGTTGCGCAACTAAGAGGTCATTCTTTCTCAGTTCGGAAGAAATTCTACAAAGATCCAATACAAAAAAAGATAAATATGTTCGCTGTCTACAAGAACATGCTTAAGGTCAAAAAAAATCTCCATCAGATCCCAAGGAAGTTCTTCAGTGTTCAAAGTCATTGATTGTTACATCTTTGCAGGGGTGTGATTGCATCAATGATCAATCTGCAAACAGAGTCAAAGGAGATTAGTCAAAAGTGTCTAGTAAACAAGTACTCTACATATTCAAATCACATGTTTTCTAGTCTAACATTTCACAGGGATGTTTTACAAAGGATATATATCTCAGATCATGTTTCATAAAGCAAATTGTCAATTTTCACCTTCTTGCCCATTTGATATGATACCAAGAAGACATGTGATTTGCAAAAAGGTAATACATTTTGGAAATAGATGAAATGTCTACAGTGTTAACCTCCTTCATAAAATTAGATGGTTAATAACACAATGAGAATCTCCTCCTTTAGAAGAGCAGCTAGTTAGAAGATCAGTGCAACCTCCTTCATTAAAAGTAGATGGTTGGGAACAAGATGAGAAACTCTTTTCATTTAAAAAAAAGGGCAGAGGGTTAAATTGTCAAAGTGATTTCAGAAATTGTCAATCACCTCCTTCCAAGAGATGGGCAAAGGATGCATCAGCAGTCTTTAATATGGTTTTTGAGTGAATTTCCTTTTGAAGGACAGATTTGACAAACAGTGACAAAACAATGAGGTTTCATAGGTTAAAAACCTATTTCACATCAAGCGAAAGGATGACCTTTCTAGTGTTAAGAAAACCCTGTTTCCTTTGTTCATAAAGACCTCCTCCAAAGTGTGATAAGGGTGAAAATTTGGCCAAAGACCTTCATATAAATAACCAAAGAAAGAGAGAGCTAGCTGGGTTTGATAGTAGCTTCTACATATGCATACAAAGAAGACAGTAAAGGTAAGAAAAAGACATCATCTTCAGAAAGCTACATTAGTGGTTTTAAGGGTCATTTCCTTGATGAATGGTAGTGAGAAAGATCTTGTTTTGAAGGAGGCCTCCTTACTTTAAAAAAAAAATGGATTTAAGTGTTTTCAAAAGAGTTGACATAGTATTGCTTCTATGAGTCTTTATGATAAGTTTTTATGGTGCTTTCAAAAGTAATACATATTTGGGGGCCGTAATTGATATTTTTGTTAAAAAGACCTTTTCAAAAAAGGCATGAGACCCTTCTAAACTGGCTACAAGGGCATTAGAGATTTTTCAAATTTAAAAAGAGGGAAGATCCTTTAAAAAGGCCCTCATCAAATTTCAAAACACGAAGCATACATTCATTAGCTCCCTCATAGTCGAAAGAAGCGTTTCTCGGGCAAGTCTTTGAATTTTTTGAGCCTAAACTCTGTGTGGCGTGCCTGTACACCTGCGTGGTGCGCCTGTTGGTGCCCGAACACAGGATTTGCACTGAGGTGCGGCGTGCCTGTAGTTGCGTGCGACATGCCTGTGCCTGCAGTCACCGGGTGCTCGAGACCGACCCGACACCTCCTCTGCGTGGCGTGCTTGTACACCTGCGCGGTGTGCCTGTAGGTGCTCGAACACAGGATTTGCACTAAGGTGCGGCGTGCCTGTAGCTGTGTGCGACATGCCTGTGCCTGCAGTCACCGGGCGCTCGAGACCGACCCAACACCTCCTCTGCGTGGCGCGTTCAGCTCTAAACGCTTGCTCGTTCACCTGCATTCAAAAAAATTCTTTGAACGCTGCACCAACAATCAAAAAGGCCTAAAAATCATTCCTCAAGGTATTTATCCATCTCCTATCTAAGTTTTTAGTCCTAAGGAGGGTTTACATTATAATTTTCAAAGGAGAGGAGGTTTTTCTTGGGTTGTGGTAGTGAGGGTGTTGTGTTAGTGAAGAGAAGGGTTTTTCTTCTGTGATTACATTGGTAAATAGTGGGTCTTTTAAAAGGGATATTACCTCACTGAAATCTAAAGTTGTGATGAGAACTTGCTAAAGATTCACACAGTAGAGTTTTCAAAAAATACAGTGTTTTGAGGAAAAGAGCCTTGTGCTAAAAACAAAAGTATACTCCTTTTCAAAATCTCACTAACAAACCTAGTCAAAAAACCTCATTTCTCTCACACAGTATTGAAGGGGTGAATGTGTTTTCATTCAGATGCACTTGTTTTCCAGACTCAAAAGAGAAACAGTGATCATTCAAGGATATAGAAATTTTGTTAGGAAGCTTACTATTAAATGACAAGGGGATTTTTGTTTTGTTGTGGAGAGACATTAAACATCACAGGAGGGCAGTCTTGTTCAAAAAGCAGAAATAGTGTTTTTCTAAAAAGATACAGTCTGTGTTTATCAGTCCATTAGAACAGTGTTGCCCAAAGAGGCATTGTTTTTCTTCAGAACACAGTCAGTTGAAGAAAAAGAGTTCATATTGTCAAGATCAAAGGAGTTGTTTCATTTGAACCAGTTGGTTAGCCAGCTAAGGACAGACTTTATTTTTCTCAAAGAGTAAAGGGGGTGTTGATTGAAGATTGATCACAGTGAACATTTGAGATAGTTTTCCTTGGAGAATTAGCCAAGGATCTCATAAGGAAAATGCCTCCCAGGCAAGATAGCAGAAGTGGTCCTCACAAAAGGTATGAACCTTTTTCAACTGAGGAAGTGAATGCCCATCCTTCAGTACTCTTTAACTTTGATGAAGTAGGATGTTTGGAGTTTTTTCAAAAGGTTCAGGAGGTGAAAATTTATCTTCCCTTGACACATATATTTTCTTTAAGGTTGCAAGGGAAGCATGTTCATCTAGAAAGCTTAGAATTCAAGCTCTCTCCTAGAGCTATTTCCAGAGCTACCAAAATTCCATATGTCGGAGTAAAATGGTTTAAGCAGAGATACCTAGATTTAGATCAATATAAACCCTTCTTGAAACCAGAACATCGGGATGCATGCCCATCTATTTTTCCTTTTTC
The DNA here is from genome assembly GCA_034641835.2 of Pinus albicaulis. Classification (NCBI taxonomy): domain Eukaryota; kingdom Viridiplantae; phylum Streptophyta; class Pinopsida; order Pinales; family Pinaceae; genus Pinus; species Pinus albicaulis. Next base: position 69,936 of record JAXQQM020071613.1, on the reverse strand, counting down.
ATAATTTTTGACCAGCTATGCTCCTCTCATGAAAATCATCATGAGGTATTTCACATGTGCAAGGAGGTTCTCCCGGGTTTATTCTTAACATATTAGGCTACTCATGCACCTTACAAGAACCCAATTGCTAAACCTACCCTTTTTCCTTTATAGAAGTATTGAAAAGATGTCTTCTACTGTTTAAAAGAAGCATTCCTCTCAGCAGCAAGCTTGTCTTTTTCATCATTCCCTTGTCAAGATCGTCATCCTCCATCAACTTGAGAAAAAGGGAATTTCTGGGGACTCTTTCATTTCACATCCCGATTTTGCCACTGCTTCTTCATCCCGTGCACCTCCTTGACCATCCACTCATCATCTTTCTCCTTCTTCTAGTAAGTCTACTCCTAAGAAGCAAAAATCTCCTATAATTGAAAGTGAAAAGGAGCATGATAAAGAAGAGCACAATGAGAAAGAGCATCACAGTGATGAAGAAGAGCATGGTGAGAAAGAGCAGCACAGTGATGAAGAAGAGCACAGTGAGAAAGAGAAAAATAGTGAAGAAGAGCAAAGTGATAAGGAGGAACAAAATGAAGAATTCAAGCACAGTAGTCAGCATGAAGAGGGAAATGATGAAGAAATGGAACAGGTTGATGAGGAACACAACAGTCACAAAGAGGAAAATATTGGCAGCCCACACAACAGTGAGCATAATGATGATAAAACACAAAGCATTGAGGATACAGCGCCTAACAACCCTAAAGAAAGCAGGGACAAAAGTGAACAAGGCCGCCCTCAAGGAGACATGCAAGGTGATAGTCAAAGCACTCATGAGGAGGGTCAAAATAGTCCTCAAAATGACACTTTTGATGAAATAAAGGAAAGCCCACTAGCTAACAAGGATGATGACAAAAAAAGCCCTAGCAATGAGCATTATAAACAAGGCAGCCTTCAAAAGGAGGAAAACAGTGGCAAGGATGATGAGGGGAGTAGCAAAGGCAAAGACCAAATAGAGCATGTGCTAGCTGCCTCTCCTAGGCAAGGGGCCATGCTTTATTTTCCAAAGGTAACAAAGCTCCAAACATCAAGAAAGAAAGTGGCTCAAATTCTAACTCCAAATGTTACTAGAGCACTCCAAAGCAAAGGCAAGTTGCCCAAGCAATTCATTGTTCAATTACCAAAGAGGAGGACCAAGAAGGCCACCCAAAGCAAGGGAAAAGCGAAGGAGGAAAGTAGCCATGAGAAAGAAAGGGATTTTGAAATAATTTAGATAAACAATGATGACAATGACAATGAGGCTAGAATCCTAGAGTCTCTCTTGCTAAATAGAGAAGAAAAAATTCATGATCTAAGAGCAGATCTAGATCGTTCATTTTCTGCAAACACAAAACAAGCAAATGAATATCCACATGGCAGTTTGTGAGACGCGGGCTATCAAGTATAAAAAAGAAGCCTCCAAAGTAAAAATTAAGTTGGAAGAACTCATGGGAGAATTCAATGATAGTGAAGAAGAAGATCAGCCAAGGAGGAAGAGGCCAAGGACTATGGGACTCAAAAGAGCTTTGGAGAAACAAAAAGAGGAAGAGGTTGCCCGTTTCCAATCTTTTCCTCTTTCTACTTTATTCACCCAAGAGATAGAAAACAATAGAGAAGCATGGCTTGAAAGGGTGAATAAACATTTGGAGAATAAGTTGGAAAAGGCCAATAGAGACTTAAACCTTCAAAGAAAAATCACTGGGCACTATAAGAAGCTTAATCAATTCGCCCGAAGGAAATTGAAGGCTACACAAGAAAAGCTCAAGAAGGCCTAAAAGAGGCGCCCGACACAAAAAGTGAAGAAAGGCATATCAAGGCTTGAAATTTTAGCCTCCGCTTCTCATCATGCTTCTGAAAACCCATGAGGGTCATGCTCACCAAAATTGGGCATAATTCGACAAGTTTTTGTTTTTTGACATTTTTGGGCTTTTTGCAGAAAATCATGGGCATCACCATTTTAGTTTGAAGAATCCTCAAAAGTTGAAAATGGTATCATTGGATGCCATAATTTTAGGGGCATCTACTTAGAAAATTTCAGATCAATAGAAGATGTTTTGGTCCCCCAAAGTGGCGAAAAATAGTCATTTTTTCAACACTCTGCCCCGCATATCAGCAAAGTCTAATTTCTGGGTTTTTCCACATAGGTAAGATTTTCACAGGCTTCCAGTGATCAGTTTGGGGAAAAAAAGTATTTTCAGAAATTATACATATAGGGCTTTCGAACAAGCCATCACGGGCCTCATTTTTACATTGGGAAGTCTTCTAAAAGTTGCCCACAAGACAGGGGATTTTCTGCTGCTATATTTCTGAAGTTATTTTGTGAAAAATGTAGTTTTCTGAAGTGGCTTTTCCAGATGTGCGTTTAGTCTTTTTTGGCCATTTTTAGTTCGGAAAAGTTCATATAATTTCCTTTTTTAGCATTTTTAGGATATTTTTATAGATATTTTGTGCCTTGGGCTTTGCAAAGCCTCAAGGACAAAATCAGATATTTTGATGGGCCAATGAGCTTGCTAGTTGCACTAGGAGGTTCTCCTTCATCTTGGCCTATATATTCCAAGAGATTTCATTGTAAAAAAGGCTGAACTTGATGATATAGAGAAATATATGGTTATACAAGCTTGGAAGAAATACTTGTCTCATGCATTGGATAGTTTCTTTAATGTTTTGGATGATGAAAGAGGACTGTTGTTGGATTCCTTGACTTGGTAAAATGGTCTAGTGTCCCTCTCTATTATGTTTCCTTAGTTTTCATACATATTTCATTCTCTTTGCTTGCTGTAAGATAGTAGAGAATAGATTTGAGACATGCCCATGGAGGCACCTCAAATTTCCTATTTCATTACAGCTTCTATGTTTTCTTCCTTCTTAGTCATATCAAAGAATTCTTAACTGCTCTTTGATCACTGAAGAAATTGTTTGCTTGTTTCATTTATGGTCGTTATGCATGCTAAGTATGATTCACAGTATGTGCTGCTTACTCATGGCTAGTCAAAGCTCCATCTCTGAAACCTTTCTTTGAATGTTTGATTGTCCTAGTTGAACCAAAGAGGTCTTGTATCGATCTTGCCCTTTGCCTAAAACTCTGCAATCTTACTTAAAAGTGCCCGATAACCCAAAATACTATGTCTAGGAGTTCCCTCTTAGTAGTTTGAGTTATTTGTTTGTCTTAATTTTTTTTTGCCCAAAGTCTGATAGCGATTTTCCTAAAGTTAGAGAGTCATATATCTCTATGTATCGCTTGAATGTTTATTTCTATGCATCTATCAGTTTGAAGTTACATTTATCATAATTAATGGTTAGCCCTACCATATAAATGTCTGCTATTGAACTATTTATGTTTGAAAGCCTTTGTCCTTCAAAAACTTAGTGTCCATCCCGCTTCATTTTACCTAAAGATCCATTTTACCTTGATCAAATCAGCCCTTCAATATACCTTGTATCACCATCTGAGGCTTTCTCGACCTTTTCAACCCCATAGCCCAGTTGATCTAACAATATTTTTATATATTTAGTCTTTGATCAGTTCCTCCCTCAAAAACCTAAAAACAAAACCAAAAAACCTACTTCACAACTAGTCTAAAATCAGAAACATAAGAAGCAAAACAGATAGATATCCCTTACACAAATAGAGAGAGCCCTCTCTAAGTCCAGGAAGGCTAGGCCCTTGGGCTCCAAAGTTGGTTTGATGTTACCCTATCACTTGGCTTGCCAATTAGCCAAATCACAGGACCCTAACATAATGGCGATCACGGTGGGACTCTGAGTTAATGACAATCTAAGTACATCTTAGGACTCTAGAAATCCCTTGTCTTCGAGAATATCTAGTGAATCAGCCACCTCATCGCCACACTAACATAATGGTGATCACGGTGGGACTAACTGAGTACATAACAGTCTAGCAAACTGTTTTAGATTCATTAGTCTTTCAAAATTTAAAAAAGGCAAGCATTCCATAGAATCATTTAGAGTAAACTCTTTTTGCTTCACCACCCTCGCAAAGTGATGAATCAAGTTTAGAACACTCTAAAAAACCATAGGTTGCACATCAAAACTTAGAAAACCCCAAAAAAAAAACATCCCTGATTGGATTTTTCTAGTTATTGGTGGTGGACCATAAGTACATCTCTATAAAAACAAGCAAAAATCCACCTGGCAACTCCAATAGCCTCCAGTAGGCCTAAAACTCCATAAAAACAAAAAATTTCATAAACCATACTATTCTATTGACTCATATTTTCCAAAAATTCATGGTGCAACCTCTGTAATCAGTGACAAACTAAGTATAGCTTAGAGATTCAGAAAACTTCACCTAAACATAAGAAATAAACAGAATAAACTTGCAAATAGAACCATAGCTTTCCCAACAATCTAGAAAACTGTTGAAACTAAGTGCTAAGTCTTTCTTGCAAGTCTCCACATCAAATTTTGCTAGAAAACATTTTCCCAAAGGAATCTTTGACAGTATTGGTGGTGGACCATAGATCTCAAAGAAATCCACTTGGCGACTCCACTAGCCTTCATTTTTGTTTTGACCATTCTTCATATTAGCGAAACCCCTAGAGAGGTCATCCATCCAAAAATAATCACAACTATCATCCTCTCTAAACTTTGACTTTGAAATCTGGCTTCACGAAGAATCAATACCAGATCTCATCCAGACCCAAATCCCCCTATCATAGTTTATAACCCAGAGAAGATTTTGTGGCAAACTTCTGAAACTAGTAACTTAGCTACTGATAGGTCCATCTGTAAAGCAAGTTCTGTACCTAAAAATCTCACATCCTTGCAGGATTCCCAATTTGACTTGAAATAAGAAAAAACCCTTTTTAGAAGCAAGTCACAAAGTAAAATCAACTTTGACGATATTGAGCCCTTAGATTCGCAACAGAGTCCTAGTAGAGAAGCCTCACCTACTACACCTAATGACTTTCAGCTTCTCCACCACTTTGGCTCTTACTACCCCAAATCTGCTCAAAATTAGTTCACAAGTCCTAGTACCTCTGCCACACCCATTCAGACCACCACTGTTCAAATAATCTCATCTCATCCTATAAGCCCTCATACTGTAAATCAACCATTAGCTCTCGCCATGGCAACTTGGTATGCACCCTTGATATTACCATAGCCTTTGGCACCTTTGCAACATGACTAACAATCCAAAATCCCGCACTTCACCGGAGTTGAGGTTACTACCGCCCAACAACATGTAGACAGAATTAGTGATGCCTTTGAATACATGGAAATGGAAGACAAGACCATAAGAATGAGGATGTTCACCCAAAGCCTGGGTGGAGAACCCAAGAAATGGTTTAGAGCTTAACTCCTAACAGTATACCCGATCTCCCATCACTATACCAAACTTTCATAAATAGGTGGGAAATCAGAAAAAACCCCATTCAAATCCTTTCTGAGTATAAAAATATTAAAAGGGATAATGGGGAAAGTGTCCTGGACTACTGCACTAGGTTCAACAGTGTTTATAATGCCCTCCTGCCTCACTTCAAACCTCCACTTGGCTCAGTCTTAGCAAAGTTTCCCGAATTTTTTGACCCAGACATGACATATCAACTAAGAGACAAAAACCCCACAACCTTAGATCCATGGAAAAAATATGGGAAAAGATAAGTGAAAAATTACCTCTTAGGGACAACCAGCCAAACCCTCAAAACAGGAACTGGAACCAAAACTTTAGAAGAGACCGCCTCAAAATAAACCAAGGGAAAATGACCAACAAATCAGGCCACCCTTCAATGAAAACTATGTTGATGAGGAAGAGAGAGATACATAACCAATTGATGAAAGTAATTTAAACCTAATAGGTTCTGATAATGAGGGTGAGGCTTTCCTCATAGAAGAAGAACAAGTTTTCTTCTCCTCGAATCAAAATGAAGCTAATTATGAGGACCCTGAAGATCCTACTATAGGATTTCAGAATGCCATAATAGAAGCTCATAGGCAGTATGACCTTAGGAGTAAGAAAAACCAGGACAACTCTAAGAAAAATAGCTCAGACACTACTGTTACTAAAACCCCTGATACCATCCTTAAAAGAGCAGTGGATAGTGACAAAATTGTGTTCAAGAAAACTGACCAAAACAAAGATAAAGCTATTCAAACAAGCCTTGGCCCAGATTTTCCTAGTACCTCTACTAAGATTCCCGAGATGGCTATGTTGAACAAAATCACAAACCAAAGTCAGCAAATTAAGAACATAGAGAAAGTCATGGCTAAAAAAACTGAATCAAATCTATCTAAACTACAAACAACCTTCAATTTTGAAGGAGAAATCACTAAAATTAAGATCACCATGCCTCTCACTAAACTTCTCACCCAAAGCTCTTACAAATCCCAAGTGCTAAAGGTCCTAAACATAGGGAATGATGCAGATACTCTACACCCAGCTGATGATACCCCTGAGGTGTTGTTTGGGCCAAAAATAGAAGGGAAATTCCAATAAGGAACCACTCTTCCCTTTTACATCAGTCTGAATATACATGACCAAATCTTACACAATGCCATGCTGGATTCTAGGGCCTCTCACAATCTCATGCCAAAAGTTTTAATGGAAAGACCAGGCCTAGAAATAACAAAACCTTATAAAGACTTGTATTCATTTTATTTAAGCAGAGTCAAGTGTCTAGGCTTAATCAAAGATCTTTGTTTCAGTTCAGCCCAAATACTTGCAAAACACCTGATCATGGAGATAGTGGTAGCAGACATCCCTCCCAAGTACGGAATGCTTTTATCCAAAACATGGGAGGCCAAGCTTCAGGGAAATATTCAACTAGATATGTCCTATGCCACCATTCCTGTGTTTAATCAAACAAGAATACTGTATCGAGAATCACACATGAAATATATGGTCAGCAGCCAAGAAAGGCCAAATAACATCCCGACGTATTCCTTGCATTCAGATCTAAATTCTTTCATTTTACACACTGATGAAGACATTGAGGAACAATCAAGAGAAAATGAAACAAATTTAGGTGCACCACATCAGCCACCCCAGGTTCTCTATGATGAGCTGGACACTCAAAATTATCATGACCCTGAGCAGTTATGTCTTGAGGGAACAGAATTTGATTTCCTAGAAACAGAAATAGAGCATAAAGTAGAAAATATTGCACACCATCAAGAAAATTGCTCAAACCATAGACAAACATCAGCAGTAACATCAGGAGACTTTTTCAGAACGGAGGCACTAGAAGACTTGCATATTACAAACCTTTTTGAAAATCAGGGGCAGGGGAGCTTAATATTCTTACCATAATTGAATGATTTATCATCTCATAACTTTACCCCCTCAAATGAAACCTTGACTATAGCCACAATAGCTAAAGATGCAGGAAAAATTCCTGATAAAATTCTTATGAAAAGATATGATGACTGCAGTCCAAATATACCTGAGTTGTTTGAACTAGCTAACATTCTACCACTCCACCAAAGACTTAGAACTACTAGAATTTGCAAGATTGTTCAAGATACTACTACATGTAGGGAAAACAGTGAGAAGCACTATGACACTTCCATCACTTCAAGGAATAGCTTCGACAAAAGAAAATACAAAAATCTTGACCAAACATTAATAATCAAAGACAATACAGCTGTACATAGGATCTGTGTTGATTTTAGAAACACAAATACACACCCTTGGGACAGAAATTATATCCTTCTTGCCCAAGACCATACTATACAAATGATAGGTTCTTCTAATTATGTGTCTTTACAAAATGATGTTTCAGGGTATCACCAAATAATTCCTTTGCAAAGCGAACAACTCAAAGAATTTTTCAAGTATGCTGGAAGTAGTTCCATTTTCAAACCTAGAATTACAAAACCACCAAACACCAAAAACATGCTCCTGAAAGCCATGTTTCCAGTTCTAAATTTCTTCATTATGATGTACCTTGATGATGTCATCATATACTTCAAAAATGACAAAGAATATCTGCATTATTTGAAAAATATGTACAACAAAAGGAGAAGTGGAGATCAAAGGTATAAAGAAGTACAATGGGAGGACATGCGGTTGTTTAGAGATTCATGCATGAATCCTTATGTTATGCTTGCAAGAGAAAATTTTCCAAACTTTTCTTTTCAAGAGCTGAGTGGACCAAGGGCGTTAGGAGATCCTTATGAAGATAAGATGCTCAAGTTTCACCATTTTCAGGATTTCTAGTTCCAGATTTTTCAATCATTGTATATATCATTGTTTGAAGAAATAAATCAAAAAATAGAAAATGAAAAAACAATAGAAAAGTAGAAAAAGAGGGAAATTTGGAAAACAACAAGAAAGCCCCATGTTCAAAAAATAGTCATTTTGAAAGAGCACAAGTCTAAATGCTGCTACTAGTGCTCAAAAATGTCTTGTTCTGTTATCTAGCCTAATCATAATTGAACATGTTTTAAATTTATTGCTGCTAAGTTAGTGAGACAAGGACAGTCAAATTGTGTAAGCTTGAGTTGTCAAAGAAAATAGATTAGGAAAAGATACTGGTTCCACATGCTCAAAACAGAACCAAAGAGGAAAACAGGGATGAAAAACAAACTGTGTATCCTAGCCCTGATTTTTCTAATTTCGTTTTCATGCAAAATAATATTTGTGTGCAGCTTGTCTTTCATGCCACAAGTACATGAAAAATCAGACTGTCTAATCCTGATTTGGTCATTTTTCAATTTCATGTTTTAGATTAGAGAATAAAATCCTGTCAAATAGCTTAATCTTAACAGTCTATCTAGCATAGGTAGAGAAACAAAGGAGTTCATCAGTTTAATCTGAACTCCCGGCGGACATAAGTGTAGAATTAGATGGTGTCATTTTTCAAAAATATTATGCCAAAGGGTTGCTAGTCCACATGCACCCGAAAGAAGAAAAAATGTTAGGAAATGCAGCTGGGTAGGTAGAAATGACTTTGATGCTAATCATGCTATCAATTTTTAGAAAGAGCATCAAGGAAGAAAGAATTTTGTGCCAATGGATAAAGGCACTAGTTTTCAAAACCTAGAGATCTGAAATTCTGGACACCTTCTAAAAAGGAGCTGCCCTCCCCAAATGGAGCCACTGTTAGTCATCAGTATTTTTCACCTGTTGATGATGAATAGTTTCTTAAGCTATTTTTTCTAGAAGTTGATCTCCAAACTGTCAAATCTTTCATCTAGAAAACACCCCAAAACAATTTTTGTCCTGCTACCCCTTTTGGTCAGCCTATGATGAGAAAAAACCCATTTTTCAAAGACCTATCTGGTTTTATTCAAATAATCCTGTCCATAGTTTCCATAGCTAAAGGTTATCTACTTTCATTTACCCTTATGCCCCAAGTCATTCATTATCCAACTATTGATAAAATGTCTGCAACTCTATATCTGGTCATATGTCATTTAGAGATCTAATCAGATCAAAGAAAACACTCAGAACATGTCAAGATCACCCCTAAGTTAGATAGTGGTGCTTTAGGGAATCCCTTCCTTGGCAAAAACACCTTAAGCCGAAAGCCTTTGTTTAGTACTAACTAGCCTTGGATTAGTGCCTAATCTGCAAAAACAAATCTTCATTCATCCATAGGTCACGCCACTAAGAGGTCATTCTATCTCCGTCCGGAAGAAATTATACAAAGATCCAAAACAAAAGAAGATAAGTATGTTCACTATCTAAAAGAACATGCTTAAGGTCAAGAAAAATCTCCATTAGACCCCAAGGAAGCTCTTCAGAGTTCAAAGTCATTTGTTTGTTACATCTCTGAAGGGGTGTGAATGCAACAATGACCAATGTGTAAAAGAGCAAAAGAACAAGGTCAAAAGGGTCCTGCATGCTGAACTAGCTTGCCCTTAGTAAAACAAGTAAATTATAGTAAGTAAAGGGCTACTAATGGGTATAGTCTGAAAGCCAAAGTTGCCTAAAGGAACAGAGAGCAGCCTCCAAGTCTTATGAATGAAAAGGGATAATGTTTTGTTGATCAACAATATTCTTAGCACCTCCTCCAAAAGGAAATTTCAACCCGCATCTGCAAATACAGTCAAGGGAGGTTAGTCAAAGGTGTCTAGCAAGAAAATACTCTACATATTCAAGTCACATGGTTTCTAGTCTAAGGGTTCACAGGGATGTTTTACAAAGGATATGTATCTCAGATCATGTCTCACAAAGAAAATGGTCAATTTTCACCTTCTTTCCCATTTGATATGATACCAAGTAGACATGTGATTTGCAGAAAGGTAATACATTTTGGAAATAGATGAAATGTCATATCTACAGTGCTAAAGCTCCTTCAGAAGAGCAGATGGTTAGAATATTAGTGTAACCTCCTTCATTAAAAGAAGATGGTTAGAAAATTAGGGTAACCTCCTTCATTAAAGTAGATGGTTAAAGGCACACATAGAACCTCCTTTATTTAAAAAGCAGAGGGTTAAGTTGTCAATGTGTTTTCAGAAATTTTGAGTCACCTCTTTCCAAGAGATGGGCAAAGATGCATTAGCAGTTTTCCATATGGTTTTTTGAGCAACATTCCTTTTTAAGAACATGTTGACAAACAGTGATAAAACCATAAGGGTTCATAGGTTCTAAAACCTATTTTACATCAAGCAAAAGGATGGCATTCTAAGTGTTAAAAAGTCTCTGTTTCATCTATTTATAGAGGCCTCCTTCAAACTGTAATAAGGGTGAAACTTAGGCTAAAGAACTTCATCTAAATAACCAAAGAAAGAGAAAGCTAGCTGGGTTTGAAAGTAGCTTCTGCTTATGCATACAGAGAAGATAGTAAAGGTAAGAAAAAGACATAATCTTCAGAAAGTTACATTAGTGGTTTTAAGGGTCATTTCCTTGATGAATGGCAGTGAGAAAGATCTTGTTTTGAAGGAGGCCTCCTCACTTCAAAAAACAATAGATTTATGATGTTTTCAAAAGGGCTGCCATAGTATGGTTTCTATAAGTCTTTATGATAGGTCTTTATGGTGTTTTCAAAAAATTATACAATACTGAGGGAGGTAATTGATATCCTTATAAAAACCTTTTCAAAAAGGCATAAAACCCCTCTAAATTGACTGCAAAGGCATTAGAGATTTTTCAAATTTTAAAGGAGGTTTTCAAATTTTAAAAGGAGGAGAAGGCCGTTAAAAAGGCCCTCATCAAAGTTTAAACACTTGAAACAAACATTTGACAGCCTCCTCACCTAAGAAAGAAGTCTTTTCCAGGCGATTTTGTAATTTTCGGGCTCAAGGATCTGCGCGGCGCGCCTGTAGGTGCCCGACCACACAGATTGAATGGAGGCGCGGCACGCCTGTAGTTTCGCATGGCACGCCTGTGCCTGCGGTCACTAGGTACCTGAGACCGACCTGACACCTCTTTCTGCATGGCGCTTTTTGCTGTCAGCGACCCGCTCATTCACTTGTCTTCAACAAGCTTCCTTGAACACTTCACCGACGATCAAAAGGCCTAACAAACTCATTTTTTAAGGTATTCATCACTCCTAGGTCAGATTTTTGAGTTCAAAAGAAGGTTTCAAACTGCATTTTCAAAGGAAAATAGTTGTTTTTCTTGTACTATGAAATAGTGAAAAATTTATACAGTCTCCAGCAAAAAGCAAAGTTTGTTAGGGTTTTTCGGTTTTAAAAGAGCACTTTGTTTGCATCATTAAAGAAGAAACAATGGTTAGAAGAGAAATCTCTGTCAAATTAAAAGGGTGTTCCTTGCTGTGAGTTTCAGAGGATAAAATTAGATATTGTAAGTGAAGAGACTGTGGATCAAACCAAAGAAAAACATCTGCCTCCAAATCCACTAGCAGACCTTGTAAAAAAATCCATTACTCAAACACAAATGCTGAAGGGATGAAATGGGTTTTTATTCAACTCATACCCTTTTGATAAACTATAGAAAACAATGATCCTTAGGGGAGACAGATTTTGTTCTTGACAGGCCTCTCAGTAACAAAGGGGTGCTTTTATGTTTTAGAAAGTAACAATCATCCAACAGAGAAGTAGTCTTATTCAAAAAGCATGAATAATGTTTACTAAAGGGTACAGTCTATATTTCAGATTAGTCCATTAAACAGTGCTACCAAAAGAGACATTGTTTTTCAAAGGGACATCTTTGTTTCTTCAAACAACCACAGTAAATAGTGATCTGAGGAGAAGGATTTCATATTGTCAAAATCAAAAGATTTGTTTCATTTGAACAAGTTTGTTAGCTAACTAAAGACAGACTTGCTTTTTCTCAAAGGGTAAAGGATGTGTTGATTGAAGATTTATCTCAGTGAAAATTTGAGACAGTTTTCCTTGGAAAATTAGCCAAGGATCTCAGAAGCAATGCTTCCCAGGCAAGATAGCAGAAGTGGTCCTCAAAAAAGGTATGAACCATTTTCAATTGAGGAAGTGAATTCCTATCCTTCAGTACTCTTTAACTTTCATGAAGTAGGATGTTTAGAATTTTGTCAAAAGGTTCAGGAGGTGAAAATTTATCTACCCTTGACCCATTTGTTTGCTTTAAGACTGCAAGGGAAATATGTTCATCTAGCAAGTTTAAACTTCAAGCTCTCTCCTAGATCTATCTCCAGAGCTACCAAGATTCCATATGTCAGAGAAAAATGGTTTAAACAGAGCTACCTAGATTCAGATCAATACAAACACTTCTTGAAACTAGAACATCAGGATGCATGCCCATCTATTTTTCCTTTTTCATATTTATTGACCAGCTATGCTCCTCTCATGAAAATCATCATGAGGTATTTCACATGCAAAAGGAGGTTTCCCTGGGTTTATGCTTACCATATCAGGCTACTCATGCACTTCACAAGAACCCAATTGCTAAACCTACCCTTTTTCCTTTATAGAAGTATTGAAAATATGGCTTCCACTGTTCAAAATAAGCCTTCCTCTCAGCAGCAAGCTTGTCTTTTTCATCATTCCCTTGTCAAGATCATCATCCTCCATCAACTTGAGAAAATGGGAGTTTCTTGGGACTCTTTCATTTCACATCCCGATTTCACCACTGCTTCTTCATCTCATGCACCTCCTTCACCATCCACTCATCATCTTTATCCTTCTTCTAGTAAGTCTACTCCTAAGAAGAAAAAATATCCTATGATTGATCAAGAAGAAGAGCATAGTGAGAAAGAGCAAAACAGTGATGAAGAAGAGCATAGTGAGAAAGAGAAAAACCGTGGTGAAGAAGAGCATAGTGAGAAAGAAAAAAATAGTGAATAAGAGAAAAGTGATAAGGAGGAACAAAATGAAGAAACCAAGCATAGTAGTGAGCATGAAGAGGGAAATGATGAAGAGGTGGAACAATTTGATGAAGAACACAACCGTCACAAAGAGGAAACTATAGGTAGACCTCAAGAAGACATGCAAGGTGATAGCCAAGGCACTTATGAAGAGGGTAAAAACAGTCCTTAAAGGGACACTTTTGATGAAAAATAGGAAATCCCACTAGCCAGCAAGGATGATGACAAACAAAGCCCTAGCAATGAGCATTATAAACAAGGAAGCCTTCAAAAGAAGGAAAACGGTGGCAAGAATGATGAGGGGAGTAGCAAAGGCAAAGACCAAACAGAGCATGTGCTACCTGCCTCTCCTAGGCAAGGGGCCATTGTTTCTTCTCCAAAGGTAACAAAGCCCCAAACATCAAGAAAGAAAGTGGCTCAAATTGTTACTCCAAATGTTACTAGAGCACTTCGAAGCAAAGCAAGTTTCCCAAGCAATCCATTGTTGAATTACCAAAGAGGAGGAGGACCAAGAAGGCCACCCAAAGCAAGGGAAAAGAGGAGGAAAGTAGCCATGAGAAAGAAAGGGATTTTTACATAATTGAGATAAACAGTGATGACAGTGACAATGAGGCCATAATCCTAGAGTCTCTCTTGCTAAATAGAGAAGAACAAATTCATGATCTAATAGCAGATTTAGAGAGGTCTAAAAACCTCATTCATTTTCTGCAAACACAAAACAAGCAAATGAATGTCCACATGGCAGTTTATGAGACACGAGCTATCAAGTATCAAAAAGAAGCCTCCAAAGCACAAATTAAGTTGGAAGAACTCAAGGGCGAATTCAATGACAGTGAAGAAGAAGATCAGCCAAGGAGGAAGAGGCCAAGGACTATGGGACTCAAAAGAGCTTTGAAGAAACAAAAAGAGGAAGAGGCTGCCCTTTTCCAATCTTTTCCTCTTACTACTTTATTCACCCAAGAGATAGAAAACAATAGAGAAGCATGGCTTGAAAGGGTGAATAAACATTTGGAGAATAAGTTGGAAAATGCCAATAGAGACTTAAACCTTCAAAGAAAAATGACCGGGCACTATAAGAAGCTTAATCAATTCTCCCAAAGGAAATTGAAGGCTACACAAGAAAAGCTCAAGGAGGCCCGAAAGAGGCGGCTAGAAAAAAAAGTGAAGAAAGGCATATCAAGGCTTGAAATTTTAGCCTCCGCTTCTTAGCATGCTTCTGAAAACCCATGAGGGTCATGCTCGCCAAAATTGGGCATAATTCGACAAGTTTTTGTTTTTTTACATTTTTGGGCTTTTTGCAGAAAATCATGGGCATCGCCATTTTAGTTTGAAGAATCCTCAAAAGTTGAGAATGGTATCATTGGATGCCATAATTTCAAGGGCATCCACTCAGAAAATTTCAGATCAATTGAAGATTTTTTGGTCCCCCAAAGTGGCGAAAAACAGTCACTTTTTCAACACTCTGCCCCGCATATCAGCAAAGGCTAATTTATGGGTTTTTCCACACAGGTCAGATTTTCACAGGCTTCTAGTGATCAGTTTGGGGAAAAAAAAGTATTTTAAGAAACTAGAAATTTAGGGCTTTAAAATGAACCATCACAGGCCTTGTTTTGACATCGGGAAGTCCTCCAAAAATTTCCCACAAGACAGGGGAGTTTCTGCTGCTATATTTCTGAAGTATTTTTGTGAAAAATGCAGTTTTCTGAAGTGGCTTTTCCAAATATGTGTTTAGCCTTTTTTGGCCATTTTCAGTTCGGAAAAGTCAATATAATTTCCTTTTTTAGCATTTTTAGGATATTTTTATAGATATTTTGTGCCTTGGGCTTTGCAAAGCCTCAAGGACAAAATCAGATATTTTTGATGGGCCAATGAGCTTACTAGTTGCACTAGGAGGTTCTCCTTCATCTTGGCCTATATATTCCAAGATATTTCATTGTAAACAAGGCTGAACTTGATGATATAGAGCAATATATGGTTATAAAATCTTGGAAGAAATACTTGTCTCATGCATTGGATAGTTTCTTTAATGTTTTGGATGATGAAAGAGGACTGCAGTTGGATTCATTGACTTGGTAAAATGGTATAGTGTCCCTCTCTATTATGTTTCCTTAGTTTTCATACATATTTCATGCTCTTTGTTTGCTGTAAGACAATAGAGAATATATTTGATACATGCCCATGGAGGCACCTCATATTTCATGTTTCATTACAGCTTCTATGTTTTCTTCCTTCTTAGTCATATCAAAGAATTCTTAATTGCTCTTTGATCACTGAAGAAATTGTTTGCTTGTTTCATTTATGGTTGTTATGTATGCTAAGTATGATTCACGTTATGCCCTGCTTACTCATGGATAGTCAAATCTCCATCTCTGAAACATTTCTTTGAATGTTTGATTGTCCTAGTTGAACCAAAGAGGTCTTGTATCGATATTTCCCTTTGCCTAAAACTCTGCAATCTTAGTTCAAAGTGCCTGATAACCCAAAATATGATGTCTAGGAGTCCCCTCTTAGTAGTTTGAGTTTTTTTTTTGTCTTAATTGTTTTTTCCCAAAGTCTGATAGCGATTTTCCTAAAGTTAGAGAGTCATATATCTCTATGTATCGCTTGAATATTTATTTCTATGCATCTATCAGTTTGAAGTTACATTTATCATGATTAATGGTTAGCCCTACCATATAAATGTCTTCTATTGAACTATTTATGTTTGAAAGCCTTTCTCCTTCACAAACTTCGTGTCCGTCCCACTTCATTTTACCTAAAGATCCATTTTACCTTGATCAAATCGTCCCTTCAATATACCTTGTATCACCATCTGAGGCTTTCTTGACCTTTTCAACCCCATAGCCCAGTTGATATAACAATATATTTATCTATTTAGTCTTTGATTAGTTCCTCATTCAAAAACCTAAAAACAAAACCAAAAAACCTACTTCACAACTAGTCTAAAATTAGAAACATAAGAATCAAAACACATAGATATCCCTTACACAAATAGAGAGAGCCCTCTCTAAGTCTAGGAAGGCTAGGTCCTTGGTCTCCATAGTTGTTTTGATGTTACCCTGTCACTTGGCTTGCCAATCAGCCAAATCACGGGACCCTAATAGAACATAAGTGGCCTCAAGCCAAGATTTGAAATTAGTGCTCCAATAATCCAATACTCTCTTGCCAAGGGGATAGAAGACTTTCCCATGGAAAAAAGACACTAGAATGGCATAGATATGAGTAGATCTAGCCTCCACTTGCTGCAGCTTACAAAGACAACCAAACCCTCAACAGGATCTATGTTGTAGTTGGAAGAAGAGCTTGGCCAAATGCTTGATAGTGGAAACGAATGCAAGACTCCTCCAAGAACTACTCAAGGAAGGAGGTGGGATTTCCGATCAAGAACACCCAATGCTAAACAACACTATTCTCTGCTAAACATCCAAGAGAATAAGAAATGTATAAAGAAACAAATTCTTCAGAAATCTGATATCAATCAACAACCTTTTCCATGTTGCCATCCTCCTCCTTTTATAAGTTTGAGAGCTTGAAAAACCCTAAACCATCTCAATGAAATAACTTCTTTCACATGTGCCACCTCCAACTAAAACTGTGTTGTGCATCAATGAGGATCACTTCTTCTAGACAACGCTGTTGATTTGGTCATGGTTGACCCAGTCGAAAGATTTAGTCCATTTCACACCTAAGGGTTCTCATTTAGTTAGCCTAAATTTAGCTTTGTTCACATGTGGCATTGATTTATTTGTTGTTTTAGGAGTTTTTATTGTTCTCCTTTACACATGTATTCATACAACAAAAAAATGAAACAAAAATGAATATTCCCATTAGCTTGGGCTAATTGGGAATATTACAGTCCTCCCCTCCAAAATGTTGCTTGTCCTCAAGCAAATGATAAGGTGAGTGCTGCAACACTTCACCTCCTCCCTTGGTGACGCCATCATGAATTAGGCTTCCTCCATAAGCTAAGTGTTCACCAATCCAACCCTCCATGAATTTTTTCTCCAAAATCATCATGAGATGTACATAGTCCATCCCACAAGGAGTCAAAAACTCACATGACACAAAAATGGTTGAACCAATATTCTCCCTAAAACATGTGGCATATGATACATAGAGAGTCTCCATCCCATGTGGTACATACATGCTCCCCATCCTCCCTCCATACATTCCCATAAAAGGTACAAGTATATCATCAAGGTATGGAAGCAAAACTACATAAACACAAACAAAAATTTGAGCATGTGGAGGTGGGTCATAGTCCCACATATGGTACCATCGCAGTGCATCTCCTACCTGCATAAGGTCAAGGTATGGTAAGTGGTTTTCCCACCACTTACTTGCTGCCCATGTCATCTCACTATGGCTGAAAGTGTCAGATATGTTTGGTGCCTTTGGGAAACACCCATCATGATGAAAAATATCCCTTTGTTCATCAAGGGAGTGGCCAATTTTAGAAATTTGTGTGGCCCAAAGTTTGCCATGATATATACATGATACATTACTCCTCCTTGGAGCCATGACCTGCATAAACATGGTGAAAGAATATGTAAAATAAGAAAATAAAACACGCTTTACATGATCATATTATTCACCATTAATACTCCTCATACAAATGGAGTGGTGCATGGATCTTTCTCCTCTTTCAAAAGAAGAAAGATATGGGTGAAATAACCCCTTCATGGAGTCATGTTGTTGCCCCAACACCACATAGTTCATGCATTCTTGAAAATGATGATATAGTTCTTCCTTCAAGCCTTCCCAATCAAATCTCCTCATGATGATGTTGTAGATCTTCATGGAATACATATGGCTGAAGCAGAACTCTTTGTATGCTCCTTGTAGTAACTTCTACTTGAGCTTAGAAGCTTTAGACAAGAATATCCTACCATGATGATAAATGACCCCTTCATGGACTAGATATACCTCTTCTTGTAGCTGGTCATCAAGTATCATACAAGTGTGAAGATATTTGGAATAATCCACCAACAGTTGGGATTTCCAATATAGATCTACACTCCCCAACAATGATAGCACTGTTAGTGTATCAACAGAAAGGTTTTTCATGTTGCTGCTCTCCTCCTTGAAATCTCTCATGCCAAAGGTGTGTGTTGGAAGTTCATTCCTTCCATTCTTCTCCTCCCACAGTGTAGATTCAGAAATGAGAGTGGGTGATGATGATAAGAGAAGAAGATCTCCCTCCTTCTTGAGCTTACCCAAGTCTCCCAGCACTGTAGCTTTTTCTTCTAGTGCTCCAATCTCTCCTGGATCTAAGCTTGAAGCATAATTTTGTGAGGTATTCCCCACAAAATTTGAATCTGGTGGCCTCCCAGGTGGTTTGCCACTAGATAAGAGTGTCCCATGCAGAAATCTCATGAACATAATGGATGGAACTGTAAGGTCCTTGCTTCCACTGTGCAAATCCATCTCTGTTTTCTGAGTGGAAGTGTTATGTGAGGTGTAATTATGCATGCCTTTGATCATTTGAGATTCACCACTCTTCTTTTCCACCCATTCCATTTTCAAAGCCTCCAAATCAGTGGTGACTTTCCCCAATGTAATCAACCATTGAACACCCAAAATCACATTGATGTCCGGTGTGTCAACCACAAAGAAGTGATCAACCAAAGTGTAGGTACCCAAGGTGACTAAAACTGATGGGACATAATGCATGCATTTCATTGTTCTATCTCTTGGGACCAAAATGGAGAATCCCTCAAAATTATCAGTGGGTATTTCCCTCCTTTGCACAAGATGGGCATTAATGAAGTTGTGAGTAGCCCCACTATCAATTAGTACATAAACCCTCTGATTCATGATTGAACCTTGAACTCTTAAGGTCAAGTACTTAGGTACTCCTCTAAAAGATGCAAAAGTTCCTCCAATAGGAGAAAATGCTCCATCTGCATCTACTGATGGTGTTGGATCTCCTTCAATAGTGTCAGCGCTGTGACCCCTTCTTGGTTCATATTCTTATTCTTCTTCAAGATCTGAGAAGACCTCTATGTAATGTGATTTTCTAGCAGCACATCTATGTCTAGGTTCACATGGTTCATGGCAAGTGAAGCATAGCTTCTTCTTCCTCAGATCTCTCCAGACTTCCTCATCAAGAGACTTCTTGTATGAGCTCTCTTTTGAAGGAGCAACTTTCTCTTCCTTTCCTTTAGAAGGAAAAGAGGGCTTGTGCTGAAAGTTTACCTTTGCTTTTGGAAAGGAATCTTGAAGGTCTCTAGCCCTATTAATGGCATCATGCAAGGTAGTGGGCTTGGTAGACTTTACCAACCCATGAAGAGGTTCATCTAGACCATCGATGAACATGTACACCCTTCTTGTTGCAGACAAATCAGGAACCATAACAGATAAGCTCAAAAATTCAGAAATATAAGACTCTGTATTACCTAATTTCTTCAACTTTGAAACGCTCATGAATGATGCCTCTGGATCTCTTCTGTCAAATATTTCCACCAGCCTTCTAGTGAACTCTGAATAAGTAGTCACAATGGAATGACCCAATGTAGACAAGCCATGGAACCACTAGTTGTGTGCTTCACCTTCAAAGTGCAGCACTGCAATCTTGATAGCCTCCACCTCTGGAACTTCGTTCAACTGGCAGTAGATGTCAAGTTTTTCTACCCATGCTTTGGCATAACACTTGGATGACCCATCAAAACTTGGTTAAAATAATCTACCCGTAGAGTGATGTCGATCATGATTATGAGTGAATCCACCATCTCTATGCTGATGCCTTGGTCTTCTCTTGTCCTTAAGGTGACATAACTCTTGAAAACTCAAGTGATATTTGAATCTTTGAGTTTGAGACTCATACTCTTCAAATTTTTCTTCAAGGGATGCTTGCTCTTCAAACCCTTCATTTCCCACAGCCAAAAAGGTAGGCATGGTAGAACGTTGGGAACTTGAAGTTGATTCACTGGTTGATCATTCCAGTGGTGAGACATGCTAGAGATTTCTCCAAGATGAATCCCTTAGGATATTCTTTGATTCTATCCAATCTCATCTCTTTGATATCTCTAGAAATATCTTGCATGGCTCTCAAAAGGATCTTAGGAAAATCCTTTGGATCTTCATCACTTCTAGATTTAGGGGCTTTACCCTTGTCTTTATCATCATTTGTGTAATCAAATTTATTTTGTCTTATTTTTAGATACCTCTTCTCTCTATCAGTAAGAGGCTATTCTTCTTCTAAAGACATATTGGCTTATTACATGCTGTGCCAAGATGAGTGCTCTGATACCACTGTAATATCCCAAAATGGGAACAAGTAGCAATATTAAACAATAATGAAGAAAATAATGTAGTTCAGCAAAGTAAGAGTAGGAGGCCAATATGGAGGCTCAATATGTACATTTACAACAAAAAAAAAAAATTATATTGAAGCCCGTGAGTTATAGAATAGAAAATAGAAGACTTTACATGATGAAAACCCTCAAAAGTAAGGTGCTGCACCCATATATTTGACTGAACAAGCTTGACAATGTTATTTTTATTAGCTGAAACAGTAGTAGATTACACTTCAGATCTAGAGTAGATATTTTTACAAAAATTTAGATCTATATCAAATCTGTATGCTAGATAGTCTCCTCTACAAATGCCCCTTGGGGTTTTTAGCAAAAAGTGGAGTACATGGAGTAGATCTAAGATCTTATGCAACAAATCTGCAGAATGATTCAGAAGTTCTGAAGAAAATACAACAGTATTCAAATTAGATCTAAATATGACATGGCATAGATCTGAAATCCATGGATCACAACAGTGAAGGGCAGAACCCCAACACTAGAGATCTCTCCTCTGAAAGTGTGCCAAAACACCCTGCAACTGTACACTTGAAAATAACGCAATACTGGAATGAAAACTACACTGTAGGCTCTATAACATAAGTGGCCTCAAGTCAAGATCTGAAATCAATGCTCCAATCATCCAATACTCTCTTGCCAAGGGGATAGAAGAAAGAAAACCAAACCCTCAATAGGATATGTGTTGTTGTTGGAAGAAGAGCTTGGAAAAATTCCTGATAGTGGACAAGAATGCAAGACTCCTCCAAGAGCTACTCAAGGAAGGAGGTGGGATTCCCGATCAGAAACACCTAGTGCTAAACAACAGTATTCTCTGCTAAACAGCCAAGAGAATAAGAAATGTCTAAATAGAAAAATTATTCAGAAATATAATATCAATCAACAAACTTTTCCATGTTGCCATCCTCCTCCTTTTATAATTTTGAGAGCTTGCAAAACCCTAAACCATCTCAATGAAATAACTTCTTTCACATGTGCCACCTCCAACTAAAACTGCGATGTGCATCAATGAGGATCACTTCTTCTAGACAACGTTGTTGATTTGGTCATGTTTGACCCAGTCAAAAGATTCAGTCCCTTTCACACCAATGGGTGCTCATTTAGTTCGCCCAAATTTAGCTTTGTTCACATGTGGCATTGATTTATTTGTTGTTTTAGGAGTTTTTATTGTCCCCTTTACACATTTATTCATACAACAGAAAAATGAAACAAAAATGAATATTCCCATTAGCTTGGGATAATTGGGAATATTAGACTCTATCAGGGGCAACCTTCACACCTCTACCTTATATCAACACTGACGAAGCTAGAAATCCCATTGGCCCATCCTATTTATCTGTCAAGACTCAAGTTTGAAGCATAAGGAAAAATACTGGACACTATTATTATACAATAAGCTGAAACATAAACTGAACTATAAGACAAGGATATTTATCCTCAGTGGGGAGGATGAACCCAATTCTACCAATCCTATCAGATATCCCTCTATCAAAGAAACATTCTAATGCAAAAATCTCAAGTAATAGACAAACTAGTCTATGATTTTACTTGTCCATGAGTTGGTGCACAAAGCACCTTAGATTCATGTTGGAAGGCAAAAGAGTAGAAAAAAGGCAGAGATAGTTGTAGGTAGATGGTGGTATTTGTCTGATTTTCCTTAATTTCTCTTTAGGGAAACACATTCTATCAGCCTATGATGCAATTTATATTTGTGGTCTAACTTTTAAAGAATCTTAACTATGATCATTGAGAAGGCTATGCTTGAAATTCCTCCAAGGGAGTCAACACAAGAGGATTGTAAAATGGGAAATGAAACCTACAACTATCATTTCATACTGCTACCTCTAAATAAGTCCTATTTTTTTGCCTCAAAGGGAGACCTCTATACGTTGCTATACCTACATTCATTTAATACATGGTGCATGTGGGAAGGGTCATCAAGTGTATACCCAATTATAAACCATTAAATAGGGTAATTACTCTTGTAGTACATACAAGAGAGGTATTATGATAGAACAAAACCAATAACATGACAATCTTAATCTCATATCCGAGTATACACATAGTTGAAATTCCTATTATGATCTACCATCCGTGAAGCTTTCCTTGTGAAATAAACATCAAAAGCACCATGGAAATGACAAGTCACAAAGGAATTAACATGTCCAAGAATCTTACCATATCAATAATGGATTGTCTTTGTACTAGTGCTTAGCATGGTTACACACTCAAGTGATGGAAATATCTCATAGAAAGACCAACTATATATGAAAATCACACAAATTATACCAATTAGTCATATGCTACCATTAAAGTGTAAAAGACTCCATGACTCAACTATCTTTTGCAAAATTTTAAAGGAAAAATGAACAAATAATTTCAGTTGGTTAACACAAACACCAAAGTTGGATAAGTCCACTAGTTTGGTGGTCAATGAGCAATAAGTTAGTGATGGTAATAGTGTTGAGCCACTATATGTGAAGTTTAACGATGGCCATTTCCTTGTTACTGTAGCAATATATACTTCTCAGTAATTAAAACATGGCTCCATTTCCTTGCTAATATAGCAAGACACACTGCCCAATAATTAAAACACAACCCCATTTATTTGTTGTTGTAGCAAGGAAAACTGCCTAGTCCTTAAAACACGACTCCATTTTCTTTCTGTTTTAGCAAGACAAACTTCCCAACAATAAAACATAACTAAAAGAAGCACCAATCCAAATAAAGGGAAACTCCAAAAAGAAGCACCAATCCAAATTAATTAAGGTCCACTTCTGGGCATACAGTTGATCCTTGTCAAGAATTCTAAACTTGTTAAAAGTCTGAAGCATAGATATTTCTATCTTTGTGATAAAATACATCTCTTCTTCAAATATGTGTCCTTGTGACACTGGTACTATACTCTTCTTACAAAGTTAAAATTCTGTGGTGACCAAGTACATGTGGTAGTCACCAATCTCATATATATTTGATCACTGTCATGAAGTTTGAAAGATCCAAGGAAAACAGACCTAAAGCAATATAGTCATCAATCAATTGTTGAAGCTAGAAAGAAATAGAGACATGATTATAGCTATTAATTTTTCATAAGGACCTATGAAGCTATAAGGACATAAATCCAAGATCGGTGGCAATCATATACTTGAAAGAATCAGTAGAAAATACAGTGTCACCACATGAAAAACCTTGATAAGCCATGTCAACTAAGGGATAGTGATTTTTCACCTGTCCACATTTAACATAGATACATTGATAAGAAAGTCAAATAAGTGGAATATGGTCAGTTCTAAGAAAAAAAATAAAGTGGCACCCATATATACCTTAAATTGATAAGAAATTTCCTTCCATTTCTCCTTTTTTGGATGTACACCTATGGGATTGTGAGCACAAGGAACCATTGGGAGAATTATGTACACAAAGAACAAATGACAAGAAGGGAAAAAACTAGTGAACTATAAATTGGCATGCTACTCTCTTTGTCCAAATGTCTGTCATTTGTGATGAATGGAACAAATGAACATACGGAGGGAAAAAAATACTATCCTAGTTTGAATAATGTGAAGGCTTATATATTGAATAATGTGAAGGACTAGTTTGAGGGAAGATATCTCAAATATGCCTATTCCAGAAGTACATATTGGAAGCCATCAAGTCGTTGTCTCTAGTGACTACATTAAGCCCTATTCAAAGGTTCAAGATTGAGCTGGATCTACTTCAGAAGTTAACAAATGGAAGAAGTCCTACAGAGTATGACATCTCTAAGAGGGCTTCAAATATCTAAATAAATAGGCTTCAAACCTGTTGATTTGATAAGAAGGAAATTTTGAAGCTAGTAGCTTGAAACATTGTAGTGGCATCTAAATTCATATTCAAAACAAGCTACAGTTAGTCACCTTGAGAATCTCTCTTGACTCATTCTACACTTGAAGCATTCTTGGGAACCTCACTCATTCATCATATCAAGAAGAAGAGATCAGGATTAATTTTTTGGGTTGTAATTCCTTTCATTCAAGAAGAATCTAGGGTATCCACAAAAGATTTATGTCCATTAAAAAATACACCGTGTTTAATGTTAAATTTAGAATAATACTTGACATCATGCCCAAGCATGAATACACCATGGAAACACCTTGACATCATGCCCAACTGGGATAGCCTATTTTCATTTATTATCAGTTTGTATAAATTATTCTAACAACATAATGCATAACAATATCACACGATGGCTACATAATTAGGAACCTACAAGTACTTCATACTGTCTTAGGTTTCTTTTGGATTTGTAGCTACAATTAATATAACTGAAAAAGTTTAGGTTCTATTAGTATTGGGAGATAGGCCAAATACTGGATTCCAAATTTTTCGGAATCAATTCCTCGACATGCGCTCCACATCACCTTCCACTTCCTCTCCATGTTAGGGCCACGTTAGTGAAATGTTTTCACCATGTCATCACCACATCACCAATGAGCCATGTCATGATGATGCACCATCTACCACATAGGTGTGCCACATCATTCTACTTCAGTGTCACAAAATCATGAACCAAATAACAATGACATGTTATCTTCCATGTGGGTGTTCCACATACCAATGAATATATTACTGTCCTTCACTGCAAATTGAGATTGTGATCTTCAAACAGTCTACAAATAGAGATTTTCAGACATCTTCTCTGAGATCTTCAGTGAGCTATCTCTGAGGCTTTTCAGTGACAAGACAGAAGTAGTAGGCCTTGACCCATAGGAGGGCACCTACAGGTAGACACAACAACCTTCGCCATCAATAGAATAACATGCTCCCATTTTATTTCTTAGAAAAATGAGAAAACAAGAGCACGCAGCAATGTGTTTTTTTGGAAAAATGTGGAAGAGTTACATGAAAATGTTGATATAATTATATTTCATGGATTTTCCACATTGAGACTTGTTCATGAGAAGGAAATATGCAGGCATTTTTGGCTCAATAATGCCCATGTGCGCTTATATTTTGAAAAACATCTTTGAGATTCATCTTTGATGGCTCAACATTGTGTCTGTGTGTGAGCCAACACACAAACACACATAGAGATTACACACACATAAATAAATGTAATTATTTTAAATATTGATGTAATTCAAATATAAAATATGCAACACTATGGACCTATAACCAATACCAACTTTTTAACTTTATAAATTGTATCCTAACTCGAAAAAAAATAACAATTATTTTGTTTCCTGAAGTGAATTATTGGTATTAAAATGAATCGGTAGAGCGACTTTAGATACCTTGCGTGAAATAAATAGTTAGTGATGATAGATTGATGTTTGTAGGAAAAATCCAGGCCAATTTTCCATCATAAAGCCATCCTTATTTTTGGGGTTTGTCCCCTAGCCTTCATTGTCAGCCCCCCTAGTTGGGGTGACAAGTGTCCTATCCATCATTCTATTGTCAGTGTCTTATCCCCTTCTAGGATTATGAGCGTGAGGAGATAATATAAGATGCAATAAGATAATTTTATTAGTGTCTAAGTGACCACAAAACTAGGTCAACCTATCTAAAATTGAGATTGTGATCTTCAACAAAATTTATCATCATCTGAATGAGGAGGAGGTTATCTGTAGATCTCATTGTGTTCACTTAGTACTATAACATTGTGTTGGGTGAACCCTTCAACCTTGCAAGACTGGGCTGAGTGGAGAGTTTTGAATCCTGGGTGGAAATCATTTTACGTACATGGAGTAACCCCTAGAAAAAACTCAAGGAATCAATGTAATTTGTTAGATCTAGGTCCAACTTTCTAACTTACACCTGGACCTACAAATTAAGGTTGGAAACTTGAAACATATTATAACACCACCATAACAAGTAAATTTGCTGCAATTTTAAGCATTTTTAAATAAACTTGTATTTAATCTTTCTTTTTTTTCCATATGAGATATAAGATTTCAACTCCAAATAATTGGCATGTTTTTTGGAAATAAATGACCCAAGGGAGTTTATGACCTAACATAATAGACTTCCAGAAAATGGTGGTAGGGAGCAATTGGTTGCAAATACTCTAGGTCCAATCATAGGCTAATATAGTAGATATAAAATTACCAGAACAGGGGCACTCATTCTACTACAAAAGGGGTCATTAGGCTGGGTAACCCACATATATTAAATTTATGTTGTTGGCCAAGAGGAATGTGAGGGAATTGGAACTAGTTGGAGTTCCTTTATTGCCTATTTATTGAAAATGCGACAAGATGATGGAGCCCAGTGAAATGATCGCCTTCACCCAGTGGGCCTTGAGTAGAGGATTTTGGCGCAAAGTCTATTTTTAGACTATGTCTCACCACCAGGGGCAGGATCATGGACAGGAGGCTAGCTATGCTACATTCATAAATGATTGGTCGGAGTTGGTAATCTTATATGGACCTCTATTTTTAGCATTTAGGTCAAAGTCTATTTTAAATTTGGATGGCTAAATAGAGCAGTCGAATGTGTTACCCTTAATAATATTTGGACTCTAAACAGTTTACTCTCTTGGAGCACTTCGGTTTGACCCCAGGAGGTGCCGGATATGGGGCATGCAGCTGCCATAAGGATTTACGCTTTTCCTATGAGTTAGGTGAGCTAATGCATGGTTGACTTCAGTTAGAGCTCAAGTGGCGGAGTTCGGTGGAGTTGATGCGACAGTTAATGGAGGTGGTGTTCTGGTTAACTAGTTGAACTAGTTGTATTTAGTTTAACTGGCTAATACACTAGAGATGAGTTGTGTGAATTAAATACTATTTAATTCACAAAATATTAACTCATTATTCAACTAAAGAACACATCAGTTTAACTCAGTGCATGGACAGTTCAGTGGCGACAAGTGAAAGAGGTAGATGAAAGGGTTGAGTTAGCTATCAATTGCGACATTAGTTGTGCATGAGATTTGCACCACACTTGGAGGAAATTACCAATGACAATTGCGCAGTTGGAGCCAGTGAGATTCGAACTTGGATCTCCTATTAGACCAGCCTTGATTGCGCAATAGAGGCAGGCAATTAGTGGTTGAGTTTTGAACCTGTGACTTGTTCAAAACCAAGCTAGTTTGTGTGTAGCTTTGTGAGATAGTACTGCGTACTTGTGAGGAGTTTTTACTATGTATTGCTGCATGTTCTCTCCATCTAATATAATAGAATAGCTGAGGGTTTTTCAGCTATAAGCTTTCCCCATACATACTGTGTTAATGTGTGTGATGAATTGATGTTCTATCGCTTCTATTCTTTCCGCGTGTGACAATTAATTGTAGAAGAGATTATGTGTTATGCATGCAATTCGAAATTGATGTGTGATCAGGTTAATCTCCATTTAATAAGTGATTTATTCAGCTAATTTCTACATGGTATCGGAGCGATATTAATTGTCGAGATCTATTACGGTGATTGCAAACTTATTTCCTCGGACAGAGCCTGCATACGGGCCAGGTAGCCTCTGGATTCATCTTTCTTTGGAAAGTGAAAGGTTTGGTAAAAGCCCATGCAGTCAATATCTGGTTTGGAAATAATTTGTTTTCAAGTGTAGATCGGAAGCAATTGAGTTATCAGCTAGTGGTGAAATTCGAATTTGCAGATTTGTGTTCTTGGTGCCACGACAAAAATGTCTTTCAATGGTTTGCGACTCGAATATGCCTTGGAAGGAAGTTCAAATTTTGTTGCATGGAAGGAATGCATGGAGGCTGTATTAGATGATAATGGGCTGTTGGAATTCGTGGAGAAAGAGATTCCAAAGCCTACTTCTTCTGATGCTGCTTTTGTCGAAGCATGGCAAAAGAAACAAGCGAAGTGTCGAAGGATCCTGTTGGAGGGTGTCAAGGATCATATTGTATCCAGCCTGCATGGAAAGGCTTCTCCATATTTAATGTGGAAAGCTTTGACAGATCTGTACCAAAGCAAGAGTGACCAAAGGAATCTGGCGCTCAAATATAAGCTCAGAAACATCAGGATGGAGAAAGGCGACAGCATCTCAAAATACCTCACGAAGTTCACTCAATGCAGAGATGAGCTGGGAAGTGTGGGTGTGACTGTCGAAGAAGAGTAATTGGTTGACCTGGCAGTCCTTGTTCTTCCGAAGGCTTGGCATTCCTATCAGGATAGTGTCAATGGTCGGGAGAAGTTGCCTGGGTGGGAGCGACTGTGGTCGGATCTCATGCAAGAGGATATCAGGAGGACGACCAGGGACAGATCTTCATCAAAGGGAGCTGATGAAGAAAATTGCGCTTTGGCTGCCAAAGAAAAGAAGGGGAAGGGTAAGAAAAATTCTCATTCCGGTGCAAAGGGAAAGAAGCAAGACATGGCGAAGGTGAAGTGTTTTCACTGCCATGATCACGGACATTATGCCAAAAATTGTCCAAAGAAGAAGAAAAACAAGCAAGCGGGAAGATCTACAGATGGAGAAGCTTTGGATTCGCAGTTTGATCTTGACTTTTCACTGATCGCATGCTTGGTTTCAAGTGTGATGGGATCGGTGTGGTTCTCGGACAGCGGTGCGTCATTTCATATGACGGGAGATCGGGATTTGTTCTCAGATCTGGAGGACAAAGATCTGGGTGTGCACATCGAGATGGGCGATGATGGTAGATACAGTGCGACTGGTATCGGTACCATATCCTTTCAGAGGGAGTCGGGTAAACCCTTCGTGTTGAAGGATGTCATGCATGTGCCTGGATTGAAGAAGAACTTGATCTCTGTGGCGATGTTGGAGGATAAGGGGTATGATGTGGTCTTCAGTGAAGGAAAGGCTTTCCTGCGCAGTAAGGCTACTAGAGAGACCTGGAAGATAGGGGTTCAGACCAAGAACCTTTATCAGTTGCAAGTAGATGGCTGCGCAGCTATGGCATGCAAAGCGGGAGAAGTGGTGAGCCGGGATGATGAGGGCGAACTGTGGCACCGAAGATTGGGCCACCTTCACCATGGAGCTTTGAAGATTCTGCAGCAGATTTCTACTGGGCTTCCTAAGGGTACCCTTGCGCAGTCATATCAGTGCAAGGGGTGTACTTTAGGAAATTTTGTGAAAGCCACATTTCACAAGAAGGATAGTTGCGCCACGACAATCCTTGAGAGAGTTCACACAGACGTGTGTGGTCCTTTCTCAGTTTCTTCGACAGAAAAGCACAAGTACTACGTGATCTTTGTTGATGATTTCTCTCGAAAGTGCTAGATCTTCTTCATGTAGAAGAAGAGCGATACATTCGCGAAGTTCTGTGAGTTTAAAGCACTGGTCGAGAAGGAGTCGGGGAAGAAGGTGATTTCTCTAAGGAGCGACAATGGTGGTGAATTCATCTTGGCCGAATTCAAGGAGTTCTGCAGCGCAGAAGGGATTCGGAGAGAGCTCATCGCACCCCATAACCCACAGCAGAATGGGGTGGCTGAGCGGAAGAATAGAACTATTGTGGGTGCTGCACGGGCGATGTTGCATGATGAGGGCCTACCCCTTCATCTGTGGGCTGAGGCATGAAATACAGCAGTATATGTGTAGAACCGTTGTCCTCATAAGATTCTTGGCATGAGTACACCAGAGGAGGCTTATTCTGGCAAGAGGCCTGACATTTCCCATTTGCGGATCTTTGGCTCTCCTGTCTACATGCATGTGACGAAGGATGCGAGAAGGAAGCTGGATCCAACCGCTGAGGTTGGAATATTTGTGGGGTACACTGATACACCTCACAACTATCGGGTGTATTTGTCAGACAGTCGCAAGACTTTTGTGCGACGGGATATAAAATTTCAGGAGGAGAAAGCCATGCAGTGTTCGCTTGAGAGGGAGCTACACTTGCATGCAGATGAGGAGCTGTTAGTTCCTAAGGAGGAGCTTCCGGATGTGGATCAGCCACAAGAGGAAGTTCAGGATGTGGAAGAAACCACCCATGCAGCGCCAACCATCAGAGGGCGCATGCGCACTACAGAAGCTGAGCGACTGGCTCGAGATGCAAAGAAGGTTGTAGGACCACCTACAGCACAGCGCAGACAGAGGCAGTCACCGGATCGGTACACTGGATACATGGCTCTTGTGAGTCAATGTGTTGTGACGGAGCCATCCTCTTTTGAGGAAGCTGTGGAGGAACCCGCATGGGTTGATGCCATGATCAAGGAATATGATTCGATCGTCAGGAACAGTGCATGGGAGATTGTCCCAAGACCGGTTGGGAAATCAGTGGTGGGTTCGCGATGGATCTACAAGGTGAAGCAGGTGGCTGACGGGAGTGTGGAGAAGTATAAGGCGAGATTTGTCGCCCGTGGCTTCTCACAGATCGAGGGGATTGACTATGAGGAGACTTTTGCACCTGTCGCAAGGTACTCTTCCATACGGACAATCCTTTCTCTCTCAGCGCAGATGGGATGGCACATCCATCAGATGGATGTGCAGACTGTGTTCCTCAACGGAGTCATTGAGGAGGAGGTGTACATAGAGTAGCCTGAAGGTTTTGAGATCTTGAGCAGTGATTCGCATGTGTGCCGACTCAAGAGAGCATTGTACGGGTTGAAGCAAGCACCTCGTGCTTGGTACACTCGCATAGACAGCTATTTCACCGGGCTTGGATTCTCCAAGAGTGAGGCGGATCCTAACCTGTACCAGATTGTGGTGGAGGGGAAGCTTTTGAACATTTTACTGTATGTAGATGATCTGATTTTGACGGGTGATGAGCTGTTGATACTTTCATGCAAGGAGGACCTTGCTAGAGAGTTCGAGATGAAGGACTTGGGCCTCCTTCATTATTTCCTAGGATTGGAGATTTGGCAGCGCAGTGGAGGACTATTTTTTTCTCAGGGAAAGTATGCATGGGAGATTCTGGAGAGGTTCGACATGCATGGATGCAAGCCTGTTGACACTCCTCTTCTTGGTGGTTGGAGGAAGGAGGATGCTACTTCAGCGGATGTAGTGGATGCCACTGTCTATCGACATTTGGTGGGGTCGCTTATGTATCTGGTCAATACACGACCCGATATATGCTATGCGGTTAACCAGCCTTCGCAAGCTATGGTTAAGCCTACCAAGCTCTTTTGGAAGGCAGGCAAGCATGTATTGCGTTATATCAGTGGCACATCGGGATATGGTCTGTGGTACAGACAGGAGGATGGAGTGAAGCTTTCTGGCTTCACCGATGCAGATTGGGCAGGGAGCCCAACGGACCGAAAGAGCACTTCAGGAGGGATCTTCAGCATTGGATCGACAACATTTTCCTGGTACAACAGGAAGCAGAGATTCGTGGCACTCATTTCAACAGAGGCCGAGTACATGGTAGCAAGTTTGGCTGCATGTGAGGCTATATGGATGAGGAAGATCCTGGTCGGGTTGTTAGGGGTACATTTGGAGCCTACTATGATTTATTGTGATAACTAGAGTTGCGTTAAACGCTCGGCTAATTCAGTATTTCATGATAGATCCAAACACATCGACATCAGGTACCATCATATCAAAGATTGTGTGCAGCGGAGAATCATGTTACTTTCTTACATTCCCACGGAGGATCGGGATGTTGATATCTTGACGAAGGCGCTCACCAGGAGAAAATTAGAATACCACAAAGGTAGGATAGGGGTTGCAGATAATCCATATCTTGTTGAGAGGGAGTGTTGAAAATGAAACAAGATGATGGAGCTTAGTGAAAAGAAGTCGCCTTCTGAAATGGACGCGAGGCAAATTTTGGCGCAAAGTCTATTTTTAGACATATGGATCATGGACCGGGAGTTGCGGTATGCTATTATTGGATGATTGGTTGAGTTGGTAAAAATAGATGGACCTCTATTTTTAGCATTTAGGTCGAAGTCTATTTTTAGACTGCCTGTCTAAAAATAGAACAGTCAAATATTATTGACCCTTAATAATATTTGGACTCTAAACTTCAGTTTACTCTCTTGGAGCACTTCAGTTTGACCCCCGGAGGTGGGGCATGCAGCTGCCAGAAGGATTTATGCTTTTCCTATGGGTTAGTTGAGCTAATGCATGGTTGACTTCGGTTAGAGCTCAAGTGGTGGAGTTCGGTGGAGTTGATGCGGCAGTTAATGGAGCTTGTGACATGTGTTACGAGGTTAACTAACTTAGTTTGAACTAGTTTTAGCATTTAGTTTGCTTGGCTAATACACTAGAGATGAGTTGTGTGAATTAAATACTATTTAATTCACAAATATTAACTCATTATTCAACTAAAGAAGAGCACACAGAGCACATCATTTTAACTCGGTGCATGGACGATTCGGTGGCGACAAGTGAGAGGTAGATGAAAAGTTGGAGATTAGCTATCGATTCTGCGACATTAGTTGTGCATGAGATTTGCACCACACTTGGAGGAAATTACCAATGAAAATTGCGCGGTTGGAGCCGGTGAGATTCAAACCTTGGATCTCTCATTAGACCAGCCTTGATTGCGCAATAGAGGCAGGCAATTAGTGGATGTGTTTTGAACCCATGACTTGTTCAAAACCAAGCTAGTTTGTGTGTAGCTTTGTGAGATAGTACTGAGTACTTGTGAGGAGTATTGTGCTATGTATTGCTGCATGTTCTCTCCATCTAATATACAGAATAGCTGAGGGGTTTTCAGCTATAAGCTTTCCCCATACATACTGTGTTAATGTGTGTGATGATTTGATGTGCGGTCGCTTCTATTCTTTCTGCATGTGACAATTAATTGTAGAAGAGGTTATGTGTTATGCATGCAATTCGAAATTGATGTGTAATCGGGTTAATATCCATTGAATAAGTGATTTATTCAGCTAATTTTTACATGACATACCTCACCATGCTTCTTCTGGAACTCTGTTCATCACACTCTTTGTAGGTGATTTATTTATCACATAAATAGAACATGCAACTGCTTTTGCCCAATACTCATCAGACAAGTTTCTTTCTTTCAACATGCTCTTTGTTATGTTCATAATTGTTATGTTCTTTCTCTCTACTACACCATTATGCTGCAGTGTGTATATGGTTGTAAATTGTCTTTTGATTCCATGTTGTTTGCAGTAATCATGGAATGTCTTTAAATCATATTATCCACCATGATCTGACCTCAATACCTTGATCTTTCGATCACTTTGGTTCTGTGCTAAGGCTTTGAGCTCTTTTAACTTTGAAAAAGTTTCAAAATTCTGATTTAAGAAGTAAAACCAAGTCTTTCTACTATAGTTATCAATAAAAGTGAGAAATTAAAAACTTCCACCAATCAACTGTGTCCTCATAGGTCCACAAAAGTCTGTATGCTCCAAATCAAGTGGTTTCATTGCTCTATATGAAACTCCCTTCAGAAAAAATTTCACGGTGTTGCTTTCCCAAGATGCAACACTCAAAAGTACTAGATTTTTATTTGATGGGAGGTAATCCTATGACCATTTGTTTCTGATGCAACAATATTAAACCAGAAAAGTGAAAATGTCCAAACCAAAAGTGCCATAACCAGTAATCATTACAACATGCAACTATAAAATAACTGACCTGATCGTTGTAATTCATAATTAGAGGAAATATTTTGTTCCTCGTCATCTGCACCTTTGCTATCAGTTGCTTTCTTGTTGGTTTGTCATAAATAACACACTCTTGCCCCTGAAAGATAACTCTATATCCTTTTTATATCAATTGACCAACACTTATCATATTATGTTTGAGACCAGGAATATAATATACCTCTGAGATTGTCTTTGGCTCCCCCTGCTTGGTCAAAATGTTGACCACTCCTTTTCCATCTACATCCAAAGTCTTTTCAGTCCCCATATTTACCTCTATCTTCACAGATTGATCCAAATTTGGAACCAAATTCTTGTTTCTTGTCATGTGGTTATTGCAAGCAATGTCTAATATCCACACCTTATCGAATGGTTCATGCATGTTGTTGCATGCTAGGAACATGGAGTTAGTATTCTCTGTACTAACATTAGCTCTCTGGTTTCCTTGATCAGCTATCTTCTTCCTGCAATCACGAGCATAGTGACCAAATTTATTGCAATAATAACATCTCACCTTTGATTTATCAAATCTCTGATTAGTGTTGAAGCTTTTTTTGTTGTTGCTTCCACTTTCATTTTGATGCTCTTCTCGGCCATCTCTTTGACCACCATATCTTCCACCTTGTCTTATGCCTCTTGATCGACCTCTTCCTCGACCTCTTGAAACAAAAACTTGACTTTTGAAAGCAATTTCTAAGTGGAATCTTTATTTCTGTATATCCTTGCCACATGCAATAGAAGTGATCCCATCAA
The DNA here is from genome assembly GCA_034641835.2 of Pinus albicaulis. Lineage (NCBI taxonomy): Eukaryota > Viridiplantae > Streptophyta > Pinopsida > Pinales > Pinaceae > Pinus > Pinus albicaulis. The sequence goes on along the minus strand of JAXQQM020071613.1, from coordinate 35,196 downwards.
CTCATCAACTGTCAGTTTTTCCAAACCCTTGGCTTCTTCTATGGCTATTACCACAACATCAAACTTGGTAGGAAAATATCTAAGGACCTTCTCAATCACTATTTGATCTTCGATTTCTTCACCATAAATTTTTAGCTGATTTACTACAAACATGACCCTATTGATGAAAGAATCGATGTCCTCTTTCTCCTTCATCTACAGACTTTCAAAATCTCTCCTAGTATTTTGCGATTTAACAATATTAACGTTGGCGATAAGCTATCAAGCTATGGCCAAAGTCAACTTATCGCCATAGCTTGATAGCTTATCGCCAACGTTTCCCATGCTTCCTTTGTTGAAGACATGATCATAATATTTTGGAACATTGCATGGTCCACTCCTTGCTGGATAAGAAGCAACGCTTGTGCATTCTTTCTTTCCTCTTTGTTCCATTATTTCCTCTCTGCATTACTGAAAGCTCATTCTTCTGCATCATTTTGAGGTTCTGAAAACTCAAACTTGACATGATCCCAAACATCATGCGCTTTTAACATGGTCTCCATCTTAATGGCCCACAAATCATTATCTTTCCCTATGAAATAAGGAAGTTGTGGCTGGAAATCGCTTGTTGCCATCTTTCTTAAAAAAAATTGACTTCCCTTATGAAACCCTAAATTTCTTCTTTTATATATGCTTTGAAAAGCCCAAAAAATAACCTTGCAATAAAAACCAAAGTTTTTTTTTTTATGTAAAAATATTTCTTTTATAAAAAATCTTTATATAAAAAATACTTTCTATAATATCCACTTTTCAAAAATCATTAAAAATTTCCTTTTTAAAACTCCTTTTAAAAACCTTTTTATAATATGCTTTCAAAAATCCCTTTTAAAAGGCTTTCCTCTTATATGCTCGTGTAACCTTTATAAAAGGACCTATTAAAATATGACTCAACTCATTAAGGCATTCGTATATATCTAAATACGAGCCAAAAAAAAATGGCATTTGAATTTTCGTTGACTCGTTTTGCTAACGCTAATGGAAGTGCAATACGTTTGTGTGTATGAAATGATAATAACGCAATTGCCCTCGAAGATGCCTAGTGTGCTAACGCTTATCACGATGTTAATGTGTCGCGTTAGTTCCTTAACACACCCAATAACCAAGGCTTCTCGCGTGCATGGAAATCGTGGTAACTTTACTTCTTGTAACGCGGTTCTTTTTTGAACTGACCAACCTTATAATGCTCTCACTATAACGTAATATATGTGTTATATCTTCAAATAAGAGAGAGAAAAAAAATCTCTTCTCACACAAGGATGATTGCTGATATGTCCTCCCTGGCTCTTTGTAACCTCACTTTGATACCAATTTGTTGGAAACACAGAAGAGTAAAGGCACAAATTACACAAATATTTCACACACAATAACACACATGAGTTGTGACTCTTCTATTAATCACACAAACTTCAATCTCTCTCTCTAAATACAATGAACCCGATGAAGGGTAATTTTCCTGACTCGCTTGACATGCACACACTTACCAAACTCATCTATCACTTAACTTCAACTTACTCAAAGTTCACATAACTGACTCTCTAACTCACTTACCAAATTCATCTATCACACAACTCGACTTACTCAACGCTTACTTAACTAATTGTCTAACTCTTTATACGGGAGTTAATTAGATATTTTAACATCTTCAAGGGAAGCTGAAATATAGAAAACAAGGCTTTAAATGATCTAGTAGAACATCGTAGCTCCATCTGAGACGTTAAAATTTTTTTTTGTCCATTACTAAGTCTAGGTCATCAAACATCTCAGGGTCTCTTTTCATGTGATTTAATGCAACCTCCCACTCATATAGATAAGTAGGTTGTGCCATTGCATCAATGACTACAATTATGGCCAATGAAAACCCCTTGCACTACTTTGCGATTTCCCTCGCAACTTCCTAATTTGAGGATCAACATTTCCATTTGGATTCTGAAATGCTCGGCTATGAAATAACTTCCAACCCTCCTCTTCTGATAGCATTTCTCTTGTTATAGTCTTGCACATTCATTCTTGTACACACTTATTTTTCCCTGGTCGTTAGAATAATTTTACAACCTATGTCATGCAAGGACACTCGTAGCTCTTGGAGCTCATCACTCTTGCATGCGTCAGCCGACCACAGATCATCAGTTGGAAGAAGATATCATCTATTCTTTAAATAGTTTCGCAGCATATCTCTTCGCCCTTTCGAATAACCTGGAAGTCCCAAGCTTAATATTTCTGCAAGGCACTTTGGCAGATATGAGATATCATTTCTAGAAACTGTTAACTTAATAATGAGCTTAAATGAAGTCTTTACCTTCTCGTTGTTGTTGATGGTGTCAAGAAGCGACGTTTTACAAATGCCCCCCATGCTAATGATACCAATTCTTTGGATGTTACTAATTTCATCGGTTAACAATCTTTCAACATCCTCCCTCTATTCAGATAGCTTTGCATCTGCAACAATACCAGTTTTGGTGATTGGAATCAGTATCTGGGTGCGTAGAGTAGGGTCCCCATATTTCCCATTGCTCGTAAAATTGCATTGTGCCCTCTTTGAGAGGAGTTCAGAAAAATTTTGATTTCACTATCTAACATCTTTGTTGATTTTATAGCGGCGGAGGCACTTTCGAAAGCAATCGATGCAATTTTTTTGTTGTTGGTAAGTGTTGTACTCATCGCCAATAGAGTCAGAACGTTTTTTTAGTGCTTCCCCATCCTCTATATAAGCCTGAACTGTTATTTTGGGGATCTGTTGCACTTGATTGAGCTATGATTTTATATCATGAATTTTATTGTCCAGATCCTTGACATATTTTTCCATCTGGATGATAGCTCGAGGCAAAAAATAGACCATTTTCACTTTTTCAAGAACTTTGTTCCAGAGTCTGCGGAAACCTTCACTCAAAACATTGGTTGCACATCCAGTAGCAATACTTTTGGCCATTTCTTCATAAGAATAAAAAAGTGTGATTTCTGGAAAATAAACCAGCCACAACTCACAAGGGCAAGGCAAGATTAAGATTTATTTCTAACGCGCTAAATCACCAGCAAAATTAGGATTTCTCCTCTCGCTCAAATTTGGTTAAAGGCTATGCAGATAGACTCTCCAGGCGAATGCATCCCAAAGTTTCCAACCATTATTAATAATTTATCTTGTGTGCTTGTTCCCTTGCTTTCCACAGGAATTTGGAGAGAAATTCGTAGTGGAAAAACTACATAGCAACTTGATTTGACAACCATTAGCACTCAACAATTGTGAAGCAACTCTGACTTAGGTAGGGTGCAACAGAGGCAACTCAAAAAATAATTCCTGCCCTATTCATGGTTCCATTCTTAACTTTGGACATGAGAGGAAAGAGCATTATTGAATCTGTGTGTTCCTCCTTACTTCCCTGTAGAACCAGACCATTTATGAATATTTAATTTTTGTGTCCATTTCTTATTCGTAGCTGGGAAAAAAAATCACTATCTAGTGTTTATCATTGGTAACTTGCGTTAGTATGTATTTACAAACCAGGTCTCCATAATAATATTCCATCTTTTCCAGAGTGGTCTTCATGGCTATTTCCCCTGCGGGAGATACAATGGATGTGACTGAAATAGATTGAAACATAAATAGAGATGATCTTTGATAGTTTGTGAAATATATGTATCTAATGGTTGGCTATGAAAGTAGAGGTGAGAAAAATATATTAAGATATAAATAGTCAGTTTATTAATTTTATGTATTAGCTCGTGCTTTACATTATATTATTATGCTTTATTAAACAAAATGTAAGTGTGGTATAAAACCATAAAATAAAATTTATATTTTACACTTAAATTATTTTTTATAATTTTTATATTTTAAAATAATTGTAATAAATATACAATTTAACTTGTATAAATAATATATTAATTAATATTATAATTTAAAATAATTAAATCATTATAACAATTCAAAGGGATGGAATAGTTTTTTTTTTTTTTTTTACATAATTATGTAATTTAAAAAAAAAAATGTATTTCTTTTGAAATAGTTAGAATATTATAAAATTGTATGGTGTAAAAGTCTTAAACATAAGCATAGAGTCTAATTGACCACTGTCAATCCCCCCCACCTGAGAGAACCCTCTGGCCACAAACCTGGCCTTGTGTTTCTCCACACTCCCATCTGTTGCCTGCTTCACCTTGTAGACCCACTTGGATCCTACAACTGACTTCCCCTCTAGTATTGGAACAACTTCCCATGCACTGTTTCTGATAATGGATTCATACTCCTCAACCATGGCATCAACCTAAACTAGTTGTTTCACTTCTTCCTCGAAAGAGGATGGTTCTATCTCTATGCTTTTGCTCAAGAGAGCCATGTAGCCAGTGTATTTCTCTAGGCATATTCTCTGCCTCCACTGTGATGTGGGTACTCCCACATTCTCTCAAGCATAAAGCACTGGCCTGTTAGCCTCTCTGGTGCACTTTCTTCCTTCTTGGGATGTCTCTCCATGAGTGGGTGATTCCACTCTCTACACCTCTTCCTGTGGCTGCTCCACATCTAGAGGTTTTTCTTTTGGAGCCAAGAGCTCCCCAACTGCATGCAACTGAAACTCTCTCTCAAGGGAAATTCGCATGGACTTCTCTTCATAGAATTTCACATTTATTTTGACCACCGTCATCTTGTGCGCTGGAAATTACACCCGATAGTTGTGGGGTGTGTCAGTGTACCCCACAAATATCCCCAACTCTGTTGTTGGCTCTAGATTATTCTTGGCATCTTTGGTTACATGGCAATAAATTGATGAACCAAAAAATTTAAATTACGACACATCTAGTCTCTTACCTGAAAAATCCTCCTATGTTGTACTCATCCCAAATATCTGATGAGGACTCTTTTTCTACACAAAGGATGTTTTGTTGCATGATTCATCCCATAGATGCAATAGTAGGAGTTGATCATGCAACATCGCTCATGCTTCTCCAACAATAATCTTGTGATTTATTTTTGTAACCTCATTTTTCTATGGGTTATGAGGTGCTATCAATTCTCTTCAAATTCCTTCTGAAGCACAAAATTTTTTGAATTCGTTCAAGATATATTCCCCACCATTGTCGTTTCTAAGAGCCTTCACCTTCCCCCCTGTATCTTTCTCGACAAGTGATTTCAACTCACAAAACTTGGAGAATGTATGATCTTTCTTTTGCATGAATAAAATCCAACACTTGCATGAAAAATCATCTACAAAAATCACATAATACCTGTGTTTTGTTGTGGAGGTTGTCGAGAACAGTCCACACATATCTGAGTCAACTCTCTCAAGGATCGCCTTTGCTCGGATTTCATTATCATGAAAGGTAGATTTGGTGCACTTCCCCAATGTACACCCTTTGCATGTGTCTTTTTTCCGAAGTACACCCTTTGGAGGTCCTGAAGAGATATACTGCATGATCTCCAAACCTCGATGATGCAGATGGCCCAATCTCTTGTGCCATAACTCATCGGCATCTTGTCTCTGCACCTTCTCTACTTTCGTGGTTAAGGCAACACAATCTTTTACATCCAATTTGTAGAGTTTCTTTACCTGAACCCCAATATTCTTCACCTATCCCGTGTCTTTGTGACAAACACTACAAGGAAAAGACCCTCTAGCGGAGATTATAAACGACGTTTTTTGTGTTATAAAATTGGCCAAAATTGTCAAAAAGGCATTTGCTACAACATTTGTTTTTGGTAATGGAGGTTTTAACGGAGCTTCTAACAAAACTTCAACGGAACTAAAAAAAACTGGGCGGTTGGAGGCTTTTATGTACGTTTTTCTCATTGATGCGTGCATCATGTGTTAACGCACCAGTACTATAAATACACCAAGCATCGGGATGGAAAACAAATTTCGGAAGCCCCGGGGTGTTTATCAACATCTCGGTGCGTGTAAACCACAAAGATGCACCGAGCCGATAGAAGGTGCATGCACCATCATTGTTAAGGTGTAAAAACGTACTGGGCCGATAGAAGGTGCATGCATTGGCATCGTTAAGGTGTAAAAACGCATCGGAACGTTTAGGTGTTAAAATGCACCAATACATTAAGTTATAAAAATGCATCGGCACGTTAAAGGAAAACCATACTGGTGAATGCAACGCATATCCGCCCACCCTGGTGGTAGTCATTGATAAAGCACACCAGACGTTCTAATTGGTATTGGTATTTGGTGTGGTGCCGATAGGTTGTAGAAACGCATCGGTGCGTAGTAACTAACACGCATCGGTGTTCATTTTCTATTTTTTAGAAACACCGACCTGTGACAGTGCAATTATTCTGATTTTTTTAACATTCATTATTCATCAAAAGTCAATACATATCTTATAATAGTATTCATATCAATTAAATTTTTATTAGTACATTTGAATGTGATGTTTGGATGAATTTGTTGTATCATATCATCATATTTCACATCTCTTCATTATAATATTTAATCATCCATATATTTAATCATTGGTGTAACATTTCATAACGACAATGGAGAATGCAATAGGATAAATTAAAACGTATATATATAAGACACTCTTTGTCATACAAAATGGGACAGCTATTGGTATCCCTTTGTCTTTCAATTGAGACACTATGTCCATTACATTAAACAAAATGTCTCATTTCACAAACAAATTTTTCAAAAAATACAACACCTTGCTTTGATATCCAAACATATTGATCATCATTCTTCGCTGGAACTGATGTCATTGCTCGAGCTACTTTCATGACTTGGGTTATTTGGAGGAATGTTTTTTTCATTGTGTTGATTGTTTTATTCTTCTTCAAGTTCCATCTACAAACATAAAAATAAAGTGTAATGAGTGTATATACATTGATGAGAATAATGAAAATTGAAATATTAAATAATATAAATCCATGTAAATCGAAAAGAAATGTACCATAGAAAGAATTGACTCGTGAACTATACACATTCTTTCAAAACCAAATTTCATGCCATCTTTCAACAATTCATTTGTTGGCGCAGTTCCATACTTTGTTTCCTGCAAGTTTTATACCCCATAACAAATCATAGTTTTAATATAATTTTTTTTTTCTATTAATTTTAGACGAAGCTAAATAAAACAAGATAGATGATTACAAATTCCACAATTAATTTTCGATATGCCAACATATACTAACAACCCATATTTAACCTAATGTTAATCAATTTTTCTAATGGTTCTTCTTTGTATGTTAGAACCCGTTTGAAGACATTCAATAATGATTGCTTTAAAATAACTTAAAATATACAAAAAATGAAGTCTAGTTAAGTTGTTATAAGGAAGTAACGATTACTCACAAACATAGATATAAACCATTTTCTTCCTTATCGTCCTATTTTATGTGTTGAATGGGTTCCATTTTCTTTTCTTTATGCAAGAAAATACTTGAAAAATAATATTTAATGTTAAATTGTTTATTTATTGTACCTAATAAAAAAATTAAATGATTACACATTACATTTGAAGCACGTTGTTGTTGAGATGGCTCCTCGTGCGATGCAATTATGTCCATTTCTTTGACCATCTCCTTGTACACCTTTTTGGACATTCCTACTCGCATATTTCTGATATCAACTCATTCATCCTTTGATATTTTCATAATCTTCCTGAAAAAGCAACATGACAATAAACTATTTAATTTTTATAATGATATATGAAAAGTAAATATAAGAAAAGTGATATTTATGAATTATTTCTTTGTAGTAATATATACATATAATTCTAGAAAAACATTTAAAGGAATATTACTTTTTCAATCCTTTTTTTGTACGTTTTTTCTATTAAAAGTCTAACATGTCTCACTGACCAATTATCTGGAAACTCATCCTGTATTTTAAATAAAATTTGGTTCTTGGAATCATCGGATTGATTTTTTTATTTTAAGAGGAAAGAAAGTATATACATTTCTTCCACTAGATCTCTCAAAGTTTTGTAAAAGTTTTTCCCCTTTTCGTTAACCTCCAACACCACTCCAGATGAGCTAAGGAGGAATTCATTTTCATTTGCATGTTCTTTTTTTTTCTTTTCTTAGACCAACATTCCTTTTCTTCGTTGTTGGTCCCTATATAACATTAAACATATCTAAATTAATAGATTGTTTGAAACATGTTATCTAATAATTTTAAGAATATTATTAATGAAAATTCAAAAAAGAAACTCATATTGGATCGATAGTATTTTTCATTCACTTGATTCATCCTTCTGTAATTTTTCCATCAAGATTTTACGCACTTCTGGTCTTAGATCAGAATAATCTTATCGAGCTTCATCATTTTCTGGCTCTACGTGATACACACTAAACAATACATATTAGTTAAAATTACATATAGTTCAAAAATAATATTTTATGTAAAGAATTTACAAAGAACTTTCCTTTTTTGCTTTTCTGGATGTGCTATCAGTATTTTTGTTACTTGAACTCTTGTCAGCCATTTCTTTATCAATATGAAACATGTACCATTCTTTAATATATTTCATAAATAAACCACATAATTTTCATGTAAAAAAAAAAATCAAGAAAACGGTGCACCTTTCACAACTTACGCACCAAACGCGATGCCATAGGTTCTTATAAACACGCCGTCAATACAATAGAAACACCGTACGGTGCTCTTTATCAAAAAAGAGACCCGATGTGTTATATTAATACCAAAGCATGAATTAACATAAACATAAATTAATAAAAAATTGTTCTTTATCAAAAAAAAAAATTGTTAGTACGCGCCCGGTGTGCTATTGTAAACAGTGCGCATCGATTAAAAAAAAGTTGTTTTTTTTTAATCGTGCAAGAGTCGACAGGGATTGGGATCCAACTCTGCAAGTGGTCCTACAGGTTAGATGTCATATGCCTATATATGTAGTAATACAAACCCTGTAAATCTAAAATGAAAAGCCCTAATTATGAAGTCACGTAAACAAGAAGAAGTAAGAGTTTAACATAAGAATGGATTTTTTTTTTGTTTTTTTTTCTAGATTTTAATTAAATGAAAATAGGAATAGAGATTGTAAATGATTTTATTATTAAAATGCACAGTAAAATTTAAAATTTTTACTATGAATATATGAAATCTAACAGAAACTGTAAAAAAAACAATTATCACAGTAAAATTTAACAATTTTACTATACTATAGGGTTTTTGTGTGAATCACGAGATGTTTCAAATTCTAATTCTCTAAATAGTGCTGATGTTTAAAAGCATTTTTTTCCCCACAGTGATCTCATGCTCCCTTTCTCCACGTATATCTCTCGTGCAAATCCCTCCCTGAAAATTTTTGCAAAAATAATGAAATAATAAATAGCTATTACTATTTAAAGACCTTTTTATGAAATTAGATTTCCAAAAATCATTTTCCGCCCATTTTTCAATTTACCATTTCACTTCAAAAAAATAAATTTGTGCTTTTTTTCCCGATATTCGGTATGTTTGTTAACTAACAACACTGGTGCGTCTGTTAATAAAATCGCACCAGTGTGGTTAACAGTACATTAGCACCGATAACAATAAGTCCCTTTTTAAGACACCGAAATTACTTTTAGGTATGTACACCAAAATTTATTGTTGATTTTTCTCAAATGTAGGGAGAAAATCTCATAATGATATCAAATGGACAAATATTCAAAATCTAGCTCGTTCCATAACATTTCTCAAATTCCATCACCGAGTTCTCCCTATCCATCTCCAGACGTAATTACTTCAGATTTTATTTATATTTTCATTATCTAATTGAATTGATTTTTTTTATCCATGTCAATCGGCCAAATAAAATTAATGTATACAAATTTGCAGGTTCATGTAGATTCAGAATCGAGTTCATATGCACAAAATATTCAAATAGTTCCAAAATGTCGAAAGCTCTTATCAGGAGCAGCATACCACAAGGCACGCTTGGTAGATGAAGATGGACAGTTGCTTCACCCTGCTAATTGTAACATGCCATCTTCTAGCCAAAATCATGGGACAATGATGGTAATAATAATTTGGTATAATGTAATTATTTCAACGTCAAACCAATTAATAATGCATTAACGTGCTTACTAATTGATATAATCGATATTGTACTAATCATGTTCAAATATTTTTTTTGAAATGATTAAGATTCTAGTGATGATGACCGACCTACCTATTGTCTTCTGTTGCACCCCACAACAATGTAAAATCGAGAGAAGGATGAATTAAGATAAAAACTCGGAGAGGAACGACACCAAGAATGGTTGAATCAACCACCTATTCAATTCCCACTATGTCCAGATTCACCAATTTGGAATGACTACAACAATAGTAGTTCTTCACAAGAAGGCAATGGATTCAATAAAATATAGGTTGGTATGGATGATTACTTAAGGAATACGACTACCATGGGGACAATGTTGTTAGATGCATTCCAGAACAATGATCAGCTAAGGGATGATGCTCATATCGCTGATACCTTTTTCGAAAGCCTTAAATTTGCTTCCACCACCCCTCTCTTTGGACCTGGCGGTCAGTCAAAGTCTACCTAGTTGGGGAAAATGATGTTACTATACAACTTGAAAGAAATGTTTGGCTTGTTGAATGCATGTTTCTCAGAAATTTTGAGGTAATTCACCATCAAGTCCCTTATATTTTGAGAAATCTTGTCATAAAATCAACATTACAAATGTTATATTTTATGAATGTTAATAATTATCGGCATTAATATACATTTAATATTGTCCATGACCAACTACAGGTTATTCAAAGATAAGGTTCTTCCGATTGATAATGTCTTGCCCAGTAGCTGTGAGGAGGCAAAGAAATTTTTTAAAATGTTGGGTGTTGAGTACATATCATATCATGCATGTCCAAATGATTATATTCTATATAGAGGAGAATATGCAGACAAAGAGATATGTCCAAAATGTGGGCATGACAGGTATGATAAATAAAAAAATAAGGGTAAATCAAGTGGTCCTCCTTTTAAGATATTGAGGCACATGCCTATAATCCCAAGGATTCAAAGGCTCTTTCATTGAAAAGAATTAGCTATGTTGCAGGGATGGCATGCCTCACACCACTAGAAAATTTGGCCCAATTTCCGACGGCCAATTCGTTGCTATTCCGACACATATTCGTCACAAGAGCGACAATTCGAGGACGAGAAAAACGTGGTTTCCCATCCCGTCGCAATTCTGACGCAATTAAAAAGTGTTGCACTACCGACACTTTTTCCGTCGCTTCCAAACAAGCCTCGCTCTTCCGATGTTTCCCAAACCGTCGCGCTTCCGATGTTTTTACACTGTCACACTTTCGACGACATGTGGTCCGACGTTTTGAACATCGCTCTTCCGACGTTTGTAAATTGTCGCAATTCCGACGAAATGTGGTCCGACGTTTTGAACGTCGCTCTTCCGACGTTTGTAAACTGTCGCAATTCTGACGCAATGTGGTCCGACGTTTTGGATGTCGCTCTTCCGACATTTGTAAACTGTCGCAATTCTGATGAAATGTGGTCTGACGTTTTGAACGTCGCTCTTCCGATGTTTTTATACAGTCGCTCTTCCGACGTTTTTAAGCTGTCGCAATTCCGACGCTTACAAGGCGTTGGTATACCGACGGCGGGTTCAATTTTAAAAAAAAAATATGAAACTTTAAAACAGGACAGTATATCTCCAATATTTGTTATGAATTGTGGGCGTTCCAATGATCGTGAAATCTTAATATAATAAACCACCCCGCAGCGCTTCGACTATAAACAATAATTTTTTTTTCACAAGAGAAAAAATGTTGTTTTGAATATATTATATGAAGTAAAACAGTCCATGAAGTCATTACATTTTCACATCTGATGATTGGAACCCAAATATCCATCCAGAAAAGTGGAAGTCCCACCCCAGACAGTGATAGAAAAATACCCCATGTCACATACAGGGACTTGATATAAAACCCAGTAACGGTCCACATGGAGATTATCGACAATCTGAGAAAGCATCCAAATATGCCCGAGGCATCTATATGAAAGTGAAATAGCAGTATGTAGAATAGTAAAGCAACAGATAGAGTACCAACATCCATTGTTCCAAATACAAATTAAAGTACCCAAAATCCTTGAACAGAGAAAAATGCTAATCATGTGAGGAGTGTGATATGTCCAAAATATAAAAAGACCATCAGACCATATCAATAAACCAGCAACATAGACTAGCATCGCTAGTTTTGAAGGAAGAGTGATAAACATTAATCATTTTTTTTTCACAAGAGAAAAAACGTTGTTTTGAATATATTATATGAAGTAAAATAGTCCATGAAGTCATTACATTTTCACATATGAAGATTGGAACCAAAATATCCATCCAGAAAAGTGGAAGTCCCACCCCAAACAATGATAGAAAAATACCCCATGTCACATACAGGGACATGATATAAAACCCAGTAACAGTCCACATGGAGATTATCGACAATCTGAGAAAGCATCCAAATATGCCCGAGGCATCTATAAGAAAGTGAAATAGCAGTATGTAGAATAGTAAAGCGACAGATAGAGTACCGACATCCATTGTTCCAAATACAAATTAAAGTACCCAAAATCCTTGAACAGAGAAAAATGCTAATCCTGTGAGGAGTGTGATATGTCCAAAATATAAAAAGACCATCAGACCATATCAATAAACTAACATCGCTAGTTTTGAAGGCAGAGTGATAACCTGTTAACACATAAAATAGTATCATAAAGCGGATACAGGAAATGTGCAGAGACATGTACTGTTGATATACGCCTCACACAAAAAGCATCCATGATAGAGCAAAAATATGTATAAACCTAGGGTCGATTGTATGTTCTGGCTCACTTGTTCCCAGAAATAAAAACCATCTGCAGAAACCCAGGCTCGCTTGTAAGATCAAGCTCGCTTGATTCCAAAATTGGTAACCATTTGTTGCATCTGAGATGTAAGGTTCAAGCTCGCTTGTTTCCATTAGTAGCCCGCTACAGCATCCACCCTGTTCATAGCAAAAAGGTTCCTGTAGATATACAGAGAAAGAGTATAATACGTAGACCATATAAACATGGCTCTATATTTCAAAAAACAGGTTTAAAATAGAAACAGGGAAACATTTTTTTTTCCAATTGTTATGAACATAATTCGACCGTGAAATATTAATATAATAAACCACCCCGCAGTGCTTCGACTATAAACAATGATATAAACATGGCTCTCTATTTCAAAAAATAGGTTTAAAATAGAAACAGGGCAACATTTTTTTTCTAACTAAAGTTAATCTATTAATAGTGGGAATAAAATTACACCAAAGTCAAAAACATTGCCCAGACTCATGGCAAATTTGTCATCAAAAAATAAAAAAATTAAGAAGACTGCCCTCATACGGGGAAACCACTCTTGAACGTTTACAAAATTCAAAAATATTACAGAGGTCCAGCACAGTAATATAATCTAAAACATGCCCAATTAAGTGGGCTTACGAAGCAAGAAAACCAAATTAACCAAACTACTCCTCCGGTGGTTCCTCCACAATTCAGCACCATCCTTCGGAAGGTCCAGGATCGCTAGGTGCTATCTCCACATTCATGCCACGACTCCCCTCCTAAAGGCCTGAATGCTAGCCGACTTTTACTTAGCTCAGACCCGCTGGAGGGGTGCATTGTTCCTCCGTTTGGGCCTCCTCACGGAAAACCACAGTGACTGAAGCTGTGATTCGGGAGCAGTTCAGAGAGAAATTAAAGGAAAAAAGCACAGTGTGTGTCATGGGAGAAGTTGAAGCAGCGGGGAAATGAGGAGCAGGGGAATCCATATAGTGGCCAGATCCTAGAACCCGACCCCACCCACTCCTTGTGTTTGGACAGCGACCTGCGTAATAATCACTGGACTGGGAAGATGACCTAGTTGAGAGGCTAGAGGGAGTGTGCAGGGGTTGACCTCTAGTGCTCCCCCTGCGGCAATGCATCCTTTGACGCAGGAGAGGCATGGGTGCAGTCTCATCAGTGGGCACAAGAGGAGACGGAGAAGCAGAATTCCAAGAAATAGAGGAAGACAAACACAGACCAGACCGAGAGAAATGCAGATATGCAGCAAGGTCTAAGCAGCAGTTCAGCTGGCCACTTCTCCTTCTCGTCACAGTGAGCAGGCAGTGTAACCCAGCAATCGGTTCGTCTGAAAAACCATAGCGAAACGCCATTTTATCGACCCTACTGCAATGCAATCGAAGGACGCCCGTCATAATTAATCTCTAATCATTAATGAGAGCCGAAGGCCGGATCATATTGGAGCATGCGAAATCGCTAACAGGATTGGAGGTCCGATCTTGAACAGTGTTAAAACTTAATGAGATTTGATGTGAAAACCTTGGAACTTAATTGAACAACATTAAATCTTAATTCGATTGATATGAAATCGCCACATCCATGTCCCATCGCCTTAAACGCCATTGAATGCACCCGCAGCAGGGAGCATGGAAAGTTTTGATTGAGGACACATGGTAGAAATTGATTGGAGCGAATCTTTGTTTGGGCCGCTCGCACAATGGAAATCCATACCCAAAAAAGATTAGGGCGAATTTGATAAGAAATTCACATCACAACTCTCCCTCCATACGCCATCCCAACTTCAGACCCGAAAAATATTAGGGCGGAATTCATTTGGTTTTCGCGTCACAAAATTGGCCAACATCAGCAGGCTATTTTGGAACGCGAATTTGGTTTGAATTATGGTTTATCGCCATTTGAAGTCAGGTGGGCTTGACTTAAGAACAATTTTTTTTGATCCCATCTTATAAAATTTGTGTTGGTTTTCTTTGATAATACACATATTTATAATAAATCATGGGAATACCACACTAAACATGTGGAAAAGTTATATAAATTATTGAGAACAATCATTTTCATGTAAAAATATCCAAATGTGCTTTTGGGAAATAAGAATTCGAGTATTTGGTTCATATTGTTTTAAAGGAAGGAGTGAAGTTGGAGCCTCAAAAGATGCAAGCTATTACAAAATGACCTATTCCTAATAAAATCAAGGTTCTTAGAAGATTTTTTAGACTTACATGATATTATTGATCATTTGTTAAGAATTATGCTTGCATTTCAAGTCCACTCACATATCTCTTGAAGAAAATATCATTTATATGGAATGATGAGGCTACTTTGGCATTCTCTCTTTTAATGGATGCCATGTCTTCTACACCAACATTAGTTGCACCTACTTTTGGTAAAACATTCATAGTAGAGTGTGAGGCACTAGGACAAGGAATTTATGTAACATTAACACAATAAGGGATATCATTGGCTTTTAAAAGCAAGGAATTCAAAGAAAATATTTGGTGAAATCTACGTATGAAAAATAAATGGAAGCAATATTACATGCGATAAAAAATGGGGATAGTATATCATTGGGAGGTACTTTAAAGTCAAGATATACCATGATAGCATAAAGTATTTTTTGAAGCTATGATTTTCATTAGAAGATTAACAAAAATGAGGAGAAAAATGCAAAGTTTTAATTTTGAGATAATCTGCAAAAAGGGTAAGGAAAATTTAGTACATGATGCTCTTTCTAAAATAGAAGAGGCCTCAAATTTATATCCAATTACTTTTTCTATTCCTAGGTGGCTAGAAGAAGCTTGCCATAATGGAAAAATGACAATAGTACTAAACAAAAACTAAAATTTATAAAGGATGGGATGAACTCTATGGAGCATTGGGAGTGAAAGAGAGATATACTTTAGTGCAAATGTAGAATATTTTTATGCACGCAAGCATATTTGAATAAACAAATATTAAGGGAGTCCCATGTCTCTCTGATGGTAGGACACAGGGTTCCTTAAAACATCTCAAAGGATCAAAAAATATATTTTGGAAGGAATGAAGAAAGATATTCAAAATTTTGTAAGAGAAGGTCAGGTTTGCATAATAAATAAAAGAGAGATAGTAAAATCTCTAGGGTTACTTCAACCATTCCACATACATATTCAAGGACTAGAAGATATATCAATAGACTTTATTACAGGGTTACTGAAATATCAAGGTAAGTATTACATTTTTGTGGTCATTTATATAGACAAATTTTGTAGATTTTTTTTGTAGAGATCAAAGTACATAAACAACAAGCCAAGTGGCAGAAGTGTCCGTGAAAGAAATTCATAGTCTTCATGGTTTTCCTAAAGTAATAGTAACAAGAAAATTTTGGAAATAATTATTTAATATGAGTGGAGAAACACTAGCTGCCATGAGTTCTACATATCAAACACAATCAAATAGTCAAACAAAAATAGTTAACAAATGTTTTTAAGGTTATCTACAATGTTACTCTTTAGAAAAGCAATCTTAATGGATGAAGTGGGTTCCTCAAGGAAGAATGGTAATATGATACTATCATACTACCTATCACACATCTACTAAAATTTCCCATTTAAGGCCCTTTATGGATATCCAACTCCTAGTATCTCATACTTTTTGCAAGATAAGTCCAAAGTATAGGAAACAGAGTCACATATGGAAAATACTAAAGAAAATTTGAAAATTATTATGGAAAACCGTCAAATGACATGAAACATGATAAAACAACAAGGGGAACAACATTGAAGTGAAAGATAATTTGAGGAGGGTAATTGGGTATTTTTTAGATTATAGCATTATGAGCAATCTTCATTCAAGAAAAAGAAGAATAAAGAATTAGCTCAAAAATTTTATGGCCCTAAATAATTATTCATAGGATTGCACAAGTGGTATAGAAGTTATATTTTCCTTGTTCTTGCATTCATAAGGTTTTTCATGTATCTTGCCTAAAAAAGGTTTTGGGAAAAATTATGCCAATGTAAATAGAACTTCCAAAATTAGATGAAGAATGAAAGTTGATTCTTGAACCACAAAAAGTTATAGATAAACATTATGTATCTCTTTGACATATAACCATTATGAAGTACCTAATCAAGTGGAATAATATTCCTCTAGAAGAAGGTACATGGTAAAATGATCAATTCATGATGAAATACCCACGGCTAAAGGGTTTGTTTGAAGTTTTGACAAAGGTTTTGTTATATGTTTTATATAACGCGTGGCAGAATAGTTTTATTGTTTGTTAAGGTCCCACACAATGATCAAATTTGAAGGGCAGGTCCGAATTTCAATTAGAAGGGCATATATCTATGTCGCCCTTCCATAATGAAAAGCTTTAAAAAAAAACTTTTCAATTGACCACAATAAATTATTTTTACATTTCATTTTCAAAAAGACAAAACCATCAATCTTATATTAATAAAAGACTATTACATATACAAAAATGAATAAGGCTCCATCTTTCATTGCTTAAATATCTCATTGGAAATGTCAACATAAGTCTTGAAGACACTATTATAAGAATTTGGATACATACCACCGGGATATAGGAGATTCTTATGTGTCAAATTGTGTAATGCAATTTTGACTTTGTCTCACAAGGAGCAGCAACATGGAGGTCTAGATTTTTCTTATAGAACTTTATTATTATTATTTGAAACGTTGTTTATAGATATGAAGACAACAATGAAATTATGAGCATGGTGGACAATTAGTCAAGCTCATGATGCCAAACCATGATGATGTAAGTTTAGAATTTAACATTTTTACATGTTAAAGACAAATAGTCAAAATCACTGACAACTTAGTATGCCATAATTAATAATCATTCCCTGTTCACTTTTGTTAATAGGTTTATGTCACACGATGATCTCTCTTCTCCGGCATTTACTTGTATTGAAGATCACTATTCTAGGAATAAGGAGTTATTTTCTCCAAAAATAACCCTAGCCAAACATTGACAATGCATCAAGGATATCTTTCTATGCTTCATAAGCACATTTGTTCTACTTCGAAATCATGTCTTGGAAGTGGTTGTTGTGCTGGAAATTATTCACCGGTTGGTTTCATACCAAAGTATTTTTCACATTTTCAGCATCCAATACATGAAAAAGATAATGGTTTAAAACAACATAAATATTTGAAATTTTGCAAGAATTGTCTGGCACACTTTGAATATGAATTTTGAAGTCAAGTACATGATGCTGTATAGGATCAAGTGTCATTTTGAATACCAAATGTTTCACAAGAAACTTCTCAACATGCTACCCTGCAGTAAGGATTAAATGAAAATATTGCATCAACTATTTCCATAATAAAAGTGCACCTCGGCCATAAGACTAAATAACTACAAATGTTGTAGATCTAACAAGACCACACAATCAAATGTATTCCATAAGGCCAATACTGTATGAAAAATGAAAAGGAGTTTGCAACCAAAAATACCTTAGGCAACTAATTCAATTAGATACACCAAACCATCAGCAAAAAGGAAAACCAACCTACTCAAAAGGCAAGCGTTTACCTCCTTTGACAAAATTTTGAGTTACGAAACAAGGGCCTTTATTGTCTTGTCAATGCCCCTAGTAATTTGAATGGGGTTTGCACCTGCTGCAACAACCTAAACAAAAAGGTTTCATTTCAAATTATTTTCCACAAATTTAAGATACAACCATTTTCAGTTTTGTATTTCCTAACAAGCTCATAAATTTTGACAAAAGAACCAAAAAATTTTAATACCTGATAGAAATTTTTTCACTCAAAAAATATCTTAGACTTAATAAGCCCAACCCAAAACTAAAAAAACAAACACCATAAGACCCTACAAAAATGAATAGATGATCTTAATCCAGTACTATCGACAAAAAGTTGCCTTTACACCCTCACTTATTAAACCATGTGCTGTTGAATTTTAACTTCAACTGCTGCAACAGAAGGACGGATGCAGCAGCAACATTTTTTTTTGGAGGTTGCTTACACGCCATCCAGAAATTTAATTCAACATTTAAAATTCCTGCAAGTTTTTTTTGTAGACGGCCACAGCCATATTTCTGTACAGGATTGTATTTAAACACAACAACCAGCATTAATGCAATTCACCAACCAGAAACTAAACAAAAAGAAATTTACTCGACAGTTTTGTAAATTCAAAAGGAGGACACATGGAGCATTAATATTGGATCGCATGAAATTAAAGGTAATCTAAAAAACTGAAAACTGGACCCGAATTTTTTATAAGGCACATTGGATTGATAATTCGCATTACAAATTAGGCAGATGTCAGCATCCCATTTTGGAACGCGAATTTGGTTTGAAATTCAATCTATTCAGACTTTTGAAGTCCGATGGAAAGGGTTCTTTAATGTTTTGATAGTTTAATTTTATGTATGCTTTAATATATACATATGTTTTAAACATATGTTATATATATATCATATGCGAAATGAAAGGTGGGCCATAGAATTTACTTTTAATTTTATTTTTTTTAAAAGAGGGTTTATTATAATATGTTTTATATGTTACGACATATAAAAATAAAAAGGACAAAAAATCTTGGTAGTTTTTTTTATAGATAGTACGTAATTTTTTTATTACACAGCAGTGTGTAAAAAGTGAAAGACTGAGTGTAACTTTTTAAGTGTGTATGCACAGCAGTGCAAAAGTGAAAAACACAGCAGAGTGTTTTAGAGACAGAGTATGTTTGTTTTGAACAGACAGTGAGTTGGTTTTATGCACTGCGTTTTGTAGCAGTCATAATTTTGTAATCCCTCTCAGTTAGGAAGAAGTGTAATAGTTTTTTTTTGAGTTATTGAAGGGAATAGAAGTTTGTTTTCAAAGTATTGAAACTCTGTCTCCTGTCAAAGAAATTTTTATTTTCTGTGTTAGAGGAAGGGAGATTTATTCTCCATTCATTGTTCTGGAATTTTTCAATATTCCAACATGTGCAAGAACAACAGATGTTGTGGTTCCATCCCCAGCTAAATCATTTTTCTTTGCCGCAGCTTGCCTTACCAACTTGGCTCCCAATATTTTCAACTGGGTCCTCTAATTCAACCAATAAAAATACCAAAACCATAGCATTGAGATACATTTCATTACACTGTCAATAACAATAAAATTTGACTCAACCATAACCCATTCCTTTTATTCTTTTGAAAAGCTTTATGCATTACTCTAATGTAGCTAGTCCATAGGCCAAGTAGACCACTAGGTAACAAATATGTTTCCTTTCACCTTTGAGTTTTCAAATTATGCCTACCAAATCTAAGACATTTAAGAGGGGGAACTAATACAACGTTAAGAAGAAAACCATAGCACACATCTAAAAGTTACGTCCTTAGCTACTGTCACACCATCATTAACTATTTTTGGAGAACCATCCTTGCTCTCCAAGACAACATTTTTCCCTTCGCCCCAAGGGTGACTCCAACAAGATCAGCAAGTTTGTTCACACCACCTACAAGACAAATTGAAAATTCTTTCAGTAAGTGTGCAATTGAATGCCAGACCATATACCAAAACAACCCTCCATGAAAAAATAAAATAACATATTAAAATCAAATATAAGTGGACAAGGAAAGATCCACCGCAGTGAAGTTTCACGTGTAGGTGACCTTCCTTTAAACATAATTTTTTCTCTGACCTGCAATTTTTTTGTCACTGAACCATCCTTGTTGAAGTACAACTCCTTTTCCATAGCTCTTGTATTAACTACCTTCTCTCTGTCGCGTAATCTCAGAGTCCCTCTTCTGCTTGAGCGATTAAAGGAAATGGGTGAAAAAACTGAAAGAGAAGACAATTGTCTACAATAATTATCAAACATTGCACCCAACTTCTTCCCCTTTCCATTGTTACCCAATGAGATAGATGTGGCAATTTTTGTCATACTGCCCAAAGCAGAGGCCATCTTCTCTTATCCTGAATATAGAATTACAAGATCTTCATATTAGTATGAACCTTAACAAACATGACTCCCACTGCTAAAAACCACTTTTAAGTTGTAACAGGAAAAGCCAAAGCTGCTTCAAACTACATTATCAATCACAAGGTACTACCATCAAAGCTATAATTTTAAGATAACAATTTATCTACCTTTGAAAATATACTTTTAAAATAGATACACCTAGTGATATAGACACCTAGTGAGAGTAGAGGTTAGGAAATTATAATAATAATTATTACAAGATATCACTCACAGTGCAGTTGATTGTTCATTGTCTGTTGTAGCTATAATGTTAAAGAAGACACACTTAGTGATATAGACAACACCAAGTGAGAGCAGAGGTTATGAAATTATAATGAGAATTATTTGAAGATATCATATTACTCATACTATATTTAATTGTTTATTGTTTGGTGTAATAATTGTTTATTATTTATAAACACAATCAAACATATTATGAGGGACGGTGATGAAATTGACAACGGTCTCATAACAAACCATAACGGGCACATCCCCTGGCAAGATAGACTCTGAATAAGAAAGAAAGAAAAACAAAGTGATTACTTACAGGATCATAGGCTTCCTGAAGAACAAGATCCAGAGCAGCATCTGTAACCCCTGAAGCAACAACTCTCTGCAAGACGAATCACTACATATTTCATATGTAGTCTAGCAAATTTTCTGAGCTCATCGCAAGAAAGAGGATCAAATACAACTATCTCATCAAGTCTATTCAATAGCTCTGGCCTGAAATGTCTTCTAACCCGCAAAAATATTTAAAGGCATGTCAAAGCACTGCAGCCAACTTCATGATAAAATTATATGAAAAATATGCATACACAGAGTCCAGGAGAATGAAACGGCAAGTGTATTAGTAGTTGCGGAAATGCAGTAACTAAAACGGCAGGTGTATTGGCAGTTGCAGAAATACAGCTACTAAAACGGTAGATCTGTCGAAGGTTGCAGGTGTGTGGATTGTCGCTGGTATTTTCAGGCTGATTCCATGGAAATATACCAGAAACTAGTGGTATGTCAAACCTAGAAAGTAACCCGAGAGACAGTGACCGTCAGATTAAACAAGTAACAGGTGTCGTGCCTAGATATGAAGTGTTGACGAAAAAAAAATGATCTCTTTCATAACAGAAGGCCTATCGGCCTAAATATCTAGGACATGTGGCACTCCATGATAAAGACACATGGTGTGTGGATTTGAGTTTTTCAGGTGGTCAAGTGGGCCGAAAATAGGTGAAATGTGGCACCCCTAAGAGATTGACATGTGCCAATTGGTACAAGTGGTAGACAATTGGCATGCTCAAACAACGAGGTGATGCAGGAATGACATGAGGGAGAAAATATCAGAAAATCCCCAAATCTGGAGAACTAAAGCTCATCACCAACTTGAGATTGACAAATTTACATGATGTAACCTATGAAATCGTAAATGGAGAAATCATAGTAACAATAAAGTAACCTATGTAACAATAAAGTCAGATTCATCCTGGGAGTGGTAATGGGAGAAATCATAGTGAACAACGGGAAACATGCAGAGTTGCTTACAATCAAATAGATGAAAAAACACATACAAAAAACCTAGATAATAATCATGAACAAGCTTAATATTGAATTATGAACTGTAAAGAAACTTACAAAATGTGACATTACGAACCTGGTCAAGCGCACAAGCAAAAATATCCTAGACATGACCCTGGTTGACAAGTTGTATTGCTCATGATGCAAGAGGATTTGTACCTGCACTGCCAAGTCAATCAAAATCCATCATTATCTATACAATAAATACAAGTAATTGATGTAGTATTTTTACTCTAAGATGCATTCTTATGATAATGTTAGAACATATGTTGAAAATGTCAAAACATACCTGAATAAGCTCCTCTTCGTTTCAAGAAAAATTTATTAGAGTCGCATGAACTTGGAACAAGCCTCCCACGATCTGAAAGAGTAGCAACTAAGTCAACGGTGACTTTTTTGTTGCTACGCTGGATCGAGGGAGGTTTGCTCCAAGATTAAATCGCTCCAATAAATTATTCTCTACTAAACAGGGCCAACCACGTGAAGGTGGAAGCTCTTATGGCCCCTTTCCCCACCCCCCCCCCCCCCCCTCACATCACTCTCAATTCCCCAATACCCAATCTATATTTCATTTTTTACTTTCATGAGCATAAAAAAAAATATATTCAATAACTAATAAAAAAAAAATTCAACAAAAAGTATGCAAGGAAACATTGAAATTAATGCTTGACATAAAAATAGTATGATAAATGAGTTTTTTATATAATGCAAAAAACGTTCCAAGTATGGTAACATTTGTCTTATAATAATACAATATTTTACATTATCAAATTTTCTTTTTCTTCTTCCTATTTCTAAAGCTCCTAATTACATCATCAAGTGTATCATCGTGCTCTGCTCCTGTTTGTGCCTTTCGACCTGCACTGCTGACCTAGTTCCGTAGTCACGATGTCTGGTCTCATCCAGTGACGGGGCATCGCCTACAAAAAAAGATAATATTAAATTTTAATTGTCAGTTTTTAAATATCATTGAACTAGTTCGGTAATATTAATAAAAAAAATTACAATGAGATTATTTACCTGGTGCACCTGTTGTCGCCATGGGGACTGTTGCCCTGTCTTCCTCTCTGGTGGTAAGATCCTCAAGGGAAACATTCTCTGTCATTTAAACAAAAAACATTATAAGGACAACCATCAAGGTATAATTAGAAAAAATTATAAGTGGAAATTAATTACCGTCACGGCCCTCACTGATAGTAGCATTGTCGGCCTGGTCCCTACTACAATGATTAGGTTGCACGTGAGGATATCTACATTTGGCTCTAAAACTGGGTTATTTGCGTCGTCGGTAGTGTTGCTCCCCTGATTTAAACAAAGTTGTTAGACATTAAATTTATGGATGAAAACAAACATATTGAAAGGTTAATGTTTTACCTTATCAGGCATTCTGGATCTTGGGACCTGCTCCAAGCTTATGCGACGTTCAACTACGGCTTGATAGCCGAAATGGAAACGATATTTTTATCTTCCTCTGTAGTTTCTGTTCTGAAGTCATCACCCTACATTACATATGATTGTGTATTTTTAATCATATTTGATAGGATTACAAAAAATTTGGAAGGCGATACAATTAATTATAAGATGTTTAGCTACTTAATTACAATTCTTGCGGCTAATTTCAAGTAGCTGCCCTGGCCTAGCTTGTGATGGCCCTTTTTTTCAATCCTAGATTTGGTTGCCTTTGAGGTGTCAGGAAACCTAGCATCAAAATATTGAAGTCAGATATGATGTAGCACACTTTTATTTTAGACAGAGAAAATTAAAGCTATTGAATTAAAGTTGTAATTTACCTTGCGGGTCCAGTTGACATTTTTCCTTCTTTCTTTGCCCTTTTCTCTTTTCCGTCATGGATGAGTGCTCTCCACTCACTCTCTGGAACTGTGAGAGGATGCTCGTATCTAGGGTTAAATTGCAATTGCGTCCTATAGGTGTCCATGGTATATTTCAAATATTTGCCGGCTACCCGAGCCATCACTGTTCTGTCAAATGTGCCGACCCCAAAAAGGGCTTCTAGATAATCTAGAAGTTCTTTTTTCAGGTTGGAATTCTGGGAATTCCACCCTGTGCGTATGGTTGGGCCAAAAATTACAACTCATGGCTCTCCAAAAACTTGTAGAACTCATTGTTTCCTACACAGAAAAAAAATATATTATCATTAATTTAAAAATAAAAATCATGATAAATATGTTTTAGATAAAGTACATGAAATAGTTAAAATATTAAAATTTACTTGGGAGTTGTACGTGCTTTATAGGGACACCTTCATCGTTCACCAACAACGTGCCATTAATGGTCCCTGTGGAGCTGACACGTGTAGCTCCAGGAAACGCAATAATGTAGTTGGCCATATCATCCTCATCACTACCAATACATTCAGCGGTTAGCTGGGTGTCTGCTTGGGCAGGGTGTGTTTCTTGGTTGGCACCTAAAGGAGTAGAAGGTGTACGAGAGGGTTGCTGGGCAATCTCTTGCCCTTGTGTCCCACTACCACCAACACCGATTTCAGCAAGTGCCAGATAACGCTACATACAAAAGAACTTTTTGTTAGTTTAGTCAATGTAAAAATTAAAAATCAAACTATCACAATTCATCTCATGTAGAACAAAAAAAATATCCTTTTGACTTTTTATTATTACCTGATATGTTTCTAGCTGGCTCATAAGTTGTTTTATCCTCTCTTCTATTTTAGGTGTTTGAGGCGTGTCTATCAAAGTATTAAATTTCGACCTTGCTTCTCGTGCCCTTTTTTGCAACAAGAGCGCTGGAGATAGGGTTGAAGAAATATCTTATTCATAGAGGGAATCATCAGGTGTACCATGGCTAGGTGTCTGCATATTTGAACAAAATTAATATTATTTCAATTATGTAAATAACTAAAATACTTGAAGATAGAGCAATGCTGGTACTTTACATGTTCTTTTGTTGGCCTCTTTTCATGATCATCCCGTCTCGGGGTTGTTCCTGTACTGCCCTGATCAGTCTGCCACATTGCAATAAAATTATAAATGTAAAAACTTGAAAACAATATATAACTTGAAAACACAAAATGAATACTAAAATAATTTCTAATAAGACACCGGAAGACAGAGTTAGAGTTTCAAATATGCCTTGCATTGAATTCAGTCCTAGAAACATGTCATTGCACATTAAGGCACCCAAACAAGAGATGAGTTGACAATGAAGACCTTATTGAGTATATTGTTGGAGCAACTTCTAGTAAACTTGTTGTGAAGACCTTGAGGACATTTTTGGAGCAACATTGTTGAAGCTGATGGTATAGCATTATTGGAGACGATCTTGAAGGGCCTTGAAGTGAAGCTTTTGGAGCAACTATTGAAAAATCCTTAGAGCATTTAAGTAAGGCACTTTCTATCTTCCATCACCTTTTTCCTTCCAATATCCTTTAAACGATTTTTTTGATATTTAATGTTTGAAATCATATTATAATTCCTTGATTATATGTGTTTGGGGACTTTCCCTTTGAAATTACCCAAAAATACCCTGGCAATTTTATCTTCAGGATGCATGTCTGACCCTATTGTTCAATATTTTGATTGATAGTAGTAAACATAGAGAGTTAGGGGGGTCTTTTCATAGCCTTTGGTTGGGCCATTAGATCCCTAATATCTACCAGGGAGAACCCCCCTTGAGTTGGAGGAGAGCTAGCCCAAAGTGAAAAGAGGTTGGTGAGGTGGCAATGGGGCTATTGAATTACACATGGTATCACACTTTAGCTTTAGGAATTTATCTTGAGAAGTGTGAGATTTTTCTATATCAATTCTCAAATTGTTTACAACACTATTATTAAGAACTAATAAGAAGTGATGTTGAAGGGTTTTTCGGTATAAGAAACACTACCATTTAAAAACTATGGTTCTCAGTCCTTGGCATTCCTTCACCTAGGCCTAGGGGCACACAAGAATAATTTCACACTAAACCATGCAAACTTAAAAGTAACTTAACAGATCCATAAAGTAATAATAATCATAATTCCTAATTTCCTATTGTACGATATAATGCAAATTATTCAAACATGAAGCAATGAAGACATACCATGTCTGAATTTCAAGATTGATGAACCAATACAAGAAGTTAGAAACTACAACTTTGATTCAATACTCTGTGTCCTAACTCCAGGAACAAATCTAGTTTGTAGTACAGAACATGCATCGTGTATTATCAATTCTTAATTGACAACAACTAAAGGTCATCTACCTCATCAATTCCTTCCCATTTTGTGTTTTTATGTTATATTCTTTATAAAAGCGTCAAATTTCTCTCAAAGTAAGCAACCACTAAATAAAATAAAAAATAGTTGAGATATGATTGAGAAATGGTCATTTATTCCTTGAAAGGATCTTCACAATTTCTTTGGTTGTTTTTCATCTCAAGAAACAAGAAATGACCTAAGAAACTATCGTGATGTAATATAAGAAACAACACGGTGCAATGGCCATTTTCAAATCCAAATGATGTCCATTGAGGACATGGCCTTTATTTGGTTCCTATTTCATAGGAGTTTCGGGTAGAAATGGAACTTTGTTGTACCATTTCCAATAGTAAAAAGGGAAAACCTTCTTTTTCCATGGGAAATAATTTACCTTTCCTTTTTCAAGATAATCTAAATCACAAAAAATATGAACTATACTGCACACATTCTTAGATAATGTGAAAGTGGAAAAGGAATACCATACACAAGTGATGCATACATGTACATTTGAACACTAATAGATTTTTGTAGTTGAAATGCAATGCTTGTTTTCATTTAAATGTAGGGTTTTTAAAGCAGGGAGAAATAATGGCTGCCAATTTAATAAGTGTTTCTTTGGGAAAAATTTAAATCTTGTATTTGGTGATGAAGATAATAGAGGGTATTGAATCTTGATTCTTGACATTGTGTTTAACTTGAATAACTCAAATGATTATAAATATCAGTGGATGAGTTCTTTTTTTCAAGTATGTCACTCAAAACTCTTATGTCAAAGCATTGTATGATGGCTAGCCTTTTATTGTTTCCATTTCTTCAGTTCAATGTAAAAAGTATATTAATATATTGGAGCACGAATGATAACTAAAATTTTTTGCTCTGCAGAGTAAGATCGCAAATCGACAAGATCGCTCTGCCTGCGCGTTGCAGCCCCTGCAAACCCTAGCTGCTCACCCTACACGCTGCAGCCTCTGCGGCTGCGCCTGCTCTGGCAAGGCCTCCTGCTTCTGCCGCTGCTTGGTTGGACTCCTTCAAGAATTTGCTTCGTTTGCGAGTGCCCCTGCGCTGCGAGTGCCCCTGCGCTGCGCTTGCCCTCACAGGGCCCTGCTGCTCCTGATGTGACCTGCCGTACCTGCTGCCTCCTGCTACCTCCTGCTGTGTTGGGTCAATGTCTAGGCTGGGTTTGGTGTGAGCTTGTTTCAAGCCTAGGTGGTGCTGCTCCAATGGAGCCCCCTCTACCTCCTAATTCTGAAGCTGAGGCCTTCCTCAACCTCGTGTTATCCCTCCCTAAAAAGAAAGCTTCCGAGGCTTCGAAGTTTGTGAAATGTTTAGATGACATTCCTGAGATTTCTCTCCCTCCGGAGGGCCCGATTCAGGTCGCCCTTTCTCTGGCTGAGCGGGCTTTGGTGGGTCAGTTCTCTGGGCTCTGGCCCTCCCCCAAATCTACGGAGAACTGGGTCTCTAGAAACTGGGCGCCGCTGATTAAAGGCAGAGTCACTTCATATTTTTTGGGTAAGGGTTTCTTTCTGTTTGAATTCTCTGAAAAGGATGATAAGCAACTGATATTCCGTAACGGTCCCTATTTCATGGGACCTCAGGGGCTGTACCTCAATAAGTGGACGCCCGACTTTGATCCAGCAGTGGACATCCCTACAGCCGTTCCTGTGTGGGTTAGGCTGCCCAACCTGCCAGTACATTGTTGGAATGACTAGTCTCTTAAGCACATCGGAAATACCTTGGGCAAATACATTGATCGAGCAAACAGTAAGGATCAATTCGACTGTGCTAGAATCTGCGTTGAAGTCGACCTTGAGGTTGGCCTGCCTGAGGCAATAAAGATTAAAGTTGGATGCTGGACACATGTGCAAAAGCTGGACTACGAACAGCTTCCATTCAAATGCTGAAAATGTCATGTCTACGGTCATTTTGCCAGAGGATGTCCTAAGAACAGCGAAGTGGAGAAAGGCAAAGAGGATGGTTGGACTCAGGTCAAAAGGACCAAAACTGCCCACAAACCCTCTAGAACTGGCAACATGAATGGTAAAGGGCCCCAGGTAGGCTCTGGGATCCAAACACCTCTCATGGAAGACCAAGGAAATAAATTTACCTAGTTAAGCTCAGCAAAAGAAGACACCCAAGAGTTAGAGATGCAGAAAGAAGGATCGCCCCAAAAAGAGTCCCCCTCGGGATCAAAGCAAACTGACAGTAATGCAGACATGACAAAAGAGACACCCACAGAGGAGGTTGAGGAAGTGCAAAGCTCGGAGGCCTCAGAAGAATAAGGGGAAATAGGTGATTCGCAAACCTCGGCTAGAAGATCAATGAGAGGCTGAAAATCTGCTCGGGAAAAAAGAGAGCAAGAGACCTACAAAGACAAACTCCAGGGAAGCCAACCTACCCTTGAGAAACTCTTGGCAAATACTCTGAAGAAGAATAGAAATCAAACCCAGAGCTCCAGAGGAGCTCAACACTCAAAAAACAAGTGATGAAGATCGTCTCCTGGAACTGTAGGGGCATGGGGAGTAGAATAAAAGAGGAAGCCTTAAGAAGTTTGATTAGATCAGAATCTCCCGATCTGCTCCTTATCCAGGAGACCAAAATGGAGGACTGTGCCTTCCTCCAGATAGGTAAGAAATTATGGAAGAAAAGTGAAGGGCAAGCAGTTTCAGCTCGAGGAGCTTCAGGTGGGCTGGGCACTATTTGGGATGCTAACAAATTCATAAAGATCAAAGAACTTAAAAACACCCATTGGCTGTTCTCAAAACTGCAGCACGTAGAAACAGATGTGACCTTCTCCCTCTTCAATGTGTATGCTCCTGTCAGCATAGGGGAGAAGAAGAACTGCTAGGATTCTATCAGAGGTCTGGTAGAAGCTAAAGATTTCGAAAACATAATTATAGCTGGGGACCTAAATCTCACCTTATCATTGTCAGAAAAACGGGGACGAAGCATTGTTAGGGACCCGGCACGGGAATGGGTTGAGGAGCTGCTCCAAGACTGGGACATGATAGACATTAAGCCTCTGTCCAGAAAATACACTTGGTCAAACAAAAGAATCGGCCTAGGACATATCGCTGCAAGGTTAGACAGATTCCTTGTTCAAAGTTATTTTCTTCTTCTTGGTCTAGAGATTAGAATGCAAATTATTTCTTGTAGTGTTTCCGACCATCGCCCCATTAAACTGGATCTGCTGGCTCATTTGAATCAAGGTCCCATACCTTTTAAATTCAACTCTCATTGGGTCAAGTAGCAGTCTTTCTTGCCTCTAATAAAAGAAAGCTGGAGGATCCCAGTCAAAGGCTCTGCATTCTTTGTTTGGGAGGAGAAACTTAGGAGAGTAAAAGCTGCTCTTAAAGACTGGGTCAAAACCTTACCTAACCCCGTTGAGGAAAGGAAACTGTTACAACAACGTCTTGAGATGCATCACCTGGTTTCGGAAAACGTAGAGATCACTAAAGAAATCCTTGACAAGCAGGCTAATCTTCAGCAAATGCTCCTTAAAGCTAGCTTGGCTGAGGAAGAATATTGGAGACTGAAATCTCGCAGTCTGCGGCTCAAGGCGGGAGATAGAAACTCATCCTTCTTTCATAAGAAAGCTCAGGCCCGCATTTGCCGCAACTCTATCTCTGAAATTAAAGTTGAGAACTCTACGTATAGAGATATCCAAAGCATAAAAAACGTTGCCTTCTCTCACTTCAAAAATCTCTATAGTGAAGAGGAGGACTTGGGTCATGATTCTATCCTTGTGAACGAGGTGCCCACCATCATTTCTGTTAGAAACAACCAACTTCTGGAAGCTGAGATCACTAACACTGAAATAAAAAGCGCCCTCTTTGCAATGGAACCAGATAAGGCCCCAGGTCCTGACGGTTTTACTGCTAGATTCCTACAGTTCTGTTGGCAGATTTTGGAGAAAGACTTATGCAGAATGATTCGGAAATCTCAAGAGTGTCAGAAGATTGGGGGAAGCACTAATTCGGCCTTTCTGGCCCTCATCCCCAAGGAGAAAGGCGCCAACACCTTCAGAAGGTTTCGCCCAATCTCCCTCTGTAACATAGGCTACAAGCTGATCACGAAGGTTATTGCTAACAGATTAAAAATCATCCTTCCAGGCATCATACCGAAGAATCAGGGAGGCTTTATTCAGGGTAGGCAGATTGTGGATAACTTTATCCTGGTCCAAGAGGCGCTCCACTCCAGTGTGGTTCGCAAAGAGAAAGGAATCGTTGTCAAGTTAGATCTTGAAAATGCCTTTGATAGAGTAAGACATAGTTTTCTACTGGTTGTCCTGCGCAAATTTGGGTTTGGTCCCAAATTCATCAATTGGATTAAGGCTTGTATCAGTGAGCCTTGGATTGCCCCTCTGGTGAATGGGAGGGCCACAGACTTCTTCAAATCTTCTCGAGGTCTGAGACAAGGGTGTCCTCTTTCCCCTCTGCTCTTTGTCCTCCAAGCCTCTGTCCTCAGCTTCCTTTTGAACAAAAAACAACAGGAGCAAGATTTAATGGGCCTGAATATAGCGAGAGGAGTCAACAATATAAACCATGCCTTATTTGCGGATGATTCCCTCTTACTGGGTGCTGCCTCAGTGTCCTCTGCCAAAAGATTTAAAGAAGTGATTGATGATTACTTTCAAGACTCAGGAAGTAGTCTCAATAAAGGAAAATGCAATATCTACTGCTGGAATACCCCTGCCATCACGATGCAAGCCATTTCCTATTGCTTTAGCTTCGCAGCATCCTCGTCTTGGACATCCTTCAAGTATTTGGGTCTCCCAATTTTTCAAAAATGTCCTGTCAACAGAGACTAGTTACCCCTGCTGGAAAAGTTTGATTCCAAGATCCATTCCTGGGGTTACAACTGGCTTAATCTGGCTGGTAAGACTGTGCTTATTAAAGAAGTTTTAAACAGCCTTCCCATCTATCAGTTTGCTGTGATGCTGGCTCCCATTGGAATTATGAAGAAAATGGAGGATCACATTAGAAAATTCTTCTGGAAAGGCGGGAAAGCTAACGAAAAGAAAATCCCCTTAATAAGTTGGAACAAAATCTTCATGCCCAAATTAGAAGGCGGATTGAACTTTAAGAATATCTGCACGCAGAACATTGCGTTGGGAGCTAAGCTGAGTTGGAGGATTATTGCCCCAAAACCAGGGTGGGAACAACTCGCCTTGTGGAAGAAGTACTTTCGTGGACATAGGAAAAGGTGTTTGGACCAGCCCGTAGCAAACTCTGGCTCGATAATTCAAAAGCTCTGTGCTAAATCCTCCTCCATAATAACCCAACATGCACACTGGATTCCCGGCAATGGCAAGAAAATTAGAATCTGGGAGGATCGTATTATGGGTTGTGATCCTCTGGTTGATGATCGATCTTTGGATCTGCTGAAGGACTGGATGCATAGAGCAGGCTACATTACTTTGTGGGATATTTCCAATTGGGAAAACGGTAAATGGCATAGTTGGATTAACATCGAGGTGCCCCAGGTCCTGTCCAAAGAGTTTGCAATCTTCCTAGCCTTTTTAAACGGCAAGGCTCCCTTGAACAACA
The DNA here is from genome assembly GCA_034641835.2 of Pinus albicaulis. NCBI lineage: Eukaryota > Viridiplantae > Streptophyta > Pinopsida > Pinales > Pinaceae > Pinus > Pinus albicaulis. The sequence goes on along the minus strand of JAXQQM020071613.1, from coordinate 3,074 downwards.
GAAAATTGGATGCCCGAGGTTGGGGTCCGACCCCTGGATGCTATACTGTTTCTCAGGGCTACAGGCAAATCTCATCAATTCCCCACGTCCCTGCAGATCCGAAACCATGGAAAGGGGTTTGGTCCCATTCTTCGCTGCCCAAAATTGACTCCTTCTGTTGGCTCCTTTGCCATCAGAGAATTTTGATAGATGATAGATTGCAGAGAAGAGGTTATCTAGGCCCCTCTCGTTGCTCGATGTGTGGAGATAACGCAGAGTCTGTTGCGCATCTGATGCTCAATTGCAATTTTGTGATAGACCTTTGGAATGAGGCCTTAGGCCCTTGGAGTCTGGACTTCGTCCTCCCAACTAGCATTCCCGGCCTGTTTTCGAAGTGGTTGAGTTTGTACCCAGGAGGCTCTCCACATAATGTTCATATCAAAGCCGCCTGGTGCATACTCCCTAAACTGATTTGCTGGCATACCTGGTTGGAAAGGAATCAGAGGATCTTCAGAGATAAGAAAAGAGACCACAAGATTGTTTGGATAAACATTAAAAGCCAGCTGAAGGAGTGTCTTCGTGATCATCTGGACGGGGCAGGCTTGAGAGATCACGACGATGTTTGGAGCGATTCTCTTGATCTCCGCTTCGTCGATATTATCAAACCTCTCCCTCCTCTCAATGCTTGGCATATTAGACTTAACGCTTCTGATTTCTTGGAATTTTGCACAAAGCAGGCGCATATCATTCTCTTCTTCGACGGGGCAGCGAAAGGAAATCCGGGCAGCTCCGGAGCTGGTGGAGTAGTTAAAAAAGCATATGGAAACACTGTTCTTAGATATGCCTGGGGAGTGGGCTTCAATACCAGCATACAAGTTGAAGCCCTGGCCCTTCTCCAAGGCCTTAAGAAACTTAATTCCCTTGGTATCTGCGATGCTATTGTGATGGGAGATTCCCAGTCTATCATAAAAACCATTGTTGACTGTTCTTCCCCTTCTGATCTAAGATTTTCCAGACTGATCAGCAGAATAAGAACCCTAATGAAATCCTTCCAGAGCTTGAATTTCTTCCATGTCAAGAGAGACAATAATAAAGATGTTGACGTTGAAGCTAATAAAGTTGTTCACCTCCCCCTCGGAGTCATCCTCAGAGATGGAGTAGAAGGTTGGGACCCCATTCCCTAATTATCTGTCAATTATGTATTACAGCCTTTTATTGGAGCAATTTGTCTGCATTTTTAAAGTGGGGAAGATAGAGGCGATTGCCAGGAAAATTGTTTGTAAGAACCTCTGGGCTAGCACAGAAAAAGACACTCTGATCCTAGTATCGGAGATATCTGAAACTTGCTTAGTATTTTGTAACCAGCTTTGAGGCAATTTGGCCAGAATTTAATATATCTCTCTAACCGTTTCTGTTAAAAAAAAAAAAAAATTGTTTGCTCTGCAATATATCCAGCCCCAAGATTATGAAAAGTTTTCTCAAGTGGAGCTATTGGTTATTGATGAAGCAGCTGTAATTCCATTGCCTGTTATAAAGGCTCTGCTCGGGCCATATTTAGTGTTTCTGTGCTCTACTTAAATGGGTAATAATTATAAATGAGCCAACCACAATCACAGATTTTGTAACCATTCGGTTTCCATGGATAATGATGATGATATTAACCCTATATATCAGTGACCTATATCTATATGAGAATGATCTCAACATTGACCTTGATATGGTTGTATGGATGTGACCTTTGGTATGTCATCGGAAAATCCCCAAATATCAGAAAATCCCCAAATCTGGAGAACTAAAGCTCATCACTTTCGATCTGGAGTACTACCCTTGTGATAAAGTTGATGACTTTTGATCTCCCATTCTCTACCACTTTGCACTTCACCTTCAATATAGATCAGACCAAGGGAAATTCGTTACTGGGTGTTGAGATGGATGAGTTTGTCGAACTAAAATCCATAGCTTAAACTTCATGAAACTCGTGGAGTCAAATTCATGCAAGCACAAACACATCTTACACATCCTCTTTGAAACTCATCCAAAAGAACATTGGAAGACATCTAGAGAGAACCCTATAGCCTAACACAATCCAATGGAATTGACCAAAAAACCCAAATAGAGTCAACCCTACTATAGGAGGAAGGGCTTGCAGTAAGAACTTACCATTTTGCAAGAGTTGAGGGCGAATGTTGTTCTGCAAGAGCTGAGGGCGAATGCTCTTCTGCAAGAGCTGAGGACGAATGCAGGGCGAATGCTATTCTGTAAGAGCTAAGGGCGAATGCTGTTCTGCAAGAGCTGAGGGCGAATGTTGAGGGCGAATTTTTTTCTACAAGAGCTGAGGGCGAATGTTGTTCTGCAAGAGCTGAGGGCAAATGCTGAGGGCGAATGCTGTTGTGCAAGAGCTGAGGGCGAATGCTGAGGGCGAATGCTGTTCTGCAAGATCTGAGGGCGAACGCTGAGGGAAAATGTTGTTCTGCAAGAGCTGAGGGTGAATGCTGAGGGCGAATGCTGTTCTGCAAGAGCTAAGGGCGAATGTTGAGGGCGACTGCTGTTCTGCAAGAGCGGAGGGTGAATGCGCGCGTGATATCATAGTTTTTAATAAAATCATTTTTATGTAGCGCACATACAAGTGTTGTATTTTTATGTAGCGTGCATATAAGTGTCGTTATACTGACGACAAACAAAGCGTCGTTATTGCGATGGATGCCTCCAAATGTCGCAATTGCGACATTTAGACATTGTGTCGCACTTGCGACGTTTGGAGGCAGCCATCGCAATGGCGATGCTTTGGGGCATAGTGTCGCAATTGCGACATCTTCCTCCAAACGTCGCAATTGCGACACTTTGTCTAAGTGTCGGTATTGCGACACTTTTCTCTAAACTTCGGTATAGCGATGGTTTCGGGCGGGATTGAAAAAATTTCGGGAAATTTCTGACATTTGGTCAAAAGCGTCGGAACCAACTGTCGGAATTTCCCCCAAATGTACTAGTGCACAAAATTGAGTTGGGAGTTATGTGAATCCCAACAGATTCAATATCCATGAAGCATATAGAGGATACATGGCCTAAAAAATTCAAGGATGAAGTACGAAGTCTAC